>JAJMAB010000056.1:78339-103422 GCA_030564825.1 Ogataea sithepensis | reverse complement strand
TCAGCAGTGTCGACGAAGCAGAAAGACTTGCCCTAGGTCTTCCAAAGAAGATCAAGAGAAATGTGGCTATGGACACTCCAGTTGCACACACCGTCAGCAGTGTCGACGAAGCAGAAAGACTTGCCCTAGGTCTTCCAAAGAAGATCAAGAGAAATGTGGCTATGGACACTCCAGTTGCACACACCGTCAGCAGTGTCGATGAAGCAGAAAGACTTGCCCTAGGTCTTCTAAAGAAAGCCAAGAGAGACACTGAAATGGACGCACCAACTCCTGTTGTTGCTAACACTGAACCACTAGTGACTCAAATCGGCGACGGACAAATTCAGTACCCTGCAAGCTCTCAAATCACCCCTACCCCAGCTCCAACTGTTCCAACCACTTACACTAAGACTTACTCCACTTTTGTCACTCAAATTTCAGACGGTCAAGTACAAGCTACCAATGCACCACAACCAGGCTTAGATTATGAAGAAATTGAAGAGTTGTACGAAGAGTACGACGAAGTTGTCTTTGAAGCCGCTCCCGAATTTGAAAATACTTTGTCGATGACTTTAGTTGATGGTGTCTTGTATGACGACGAAGCCAGAATTGGATCGATTGTTTCTAACGGTCAATTCCAATTTGATGGTCCTGTTCCTCAAGCCGGTGCAATGTATGCTGCTGGCTGGGGTGTTAATGAAGACGGATACCTAGCATTGGGTGATCAAGTCGAATTTTGGGAATGCTCATCCGGAGATTTCTACAACTTGTACAATTCCCAGATTGCCGACTACTGTGTTGCAGTTCAATTTAGAACTGTTGAATTGATTTAGAATTGCGTGCTCTGATATCGCGAAAAGCGTCACTTACATTGTATATTAGAATTGGACTGTATTACATTTACTGCATATTTAGATAACTATATATATAAGTTCCTTCGGAACATCAACGGAATACATTTTTGATGGTTTACTGCCCGAAGATTCAAGGTAGTAAATAAGAAGGGATACATATGTGTATTACTGTTTTGATGGGAGATGAAAACTCCGAGTATACTGTAGAGGAATTTTTTAAATTTGAATAGTTCAAAATGTCTTCTTTAAGCATTTGAATGTAGTTTTTCATTTCGTTTTACACTCTCTAAATGAATCAATCGGTGAGGTGAAGTGAATGTTATAAGGATTAGATTAGTGTAAAGGCATATTATATATTTTTTACAAAACAAAATCTGCAACCACAGTCCGATTATTCAACCCTTCTCATAGTCTCAATCTCCTGAATAACATTCTGCCTGTTCGAGCTATCCACAAACAAGCTCTTTATCAACTGAATCATTTCTTCGGTTTCCAAATCGTAAAACTTAACATCATAAAAGTACTCCAGAATGGTCTTTAAGTTGCTCTCTAAAATGAGCTTGATTTGCATCATCTTCTGGTATGCTTGAAAAGTCAAGAGTTTCTCAGTCAACTCCGGATTCAATTTGACGACTTCAGAGATCTCTTGCAATAAAGTGGCCAGAGTTTCCGACTCCTCTGAGCCAATTTCGAACCTGTTCAAAAGATCATGGTTGACGTAATTCAATAAGTTAGAAACCAACGTAAAGTAGATATTTGTGACCAATTTCCTGTTCAACGGGAGATCTTCAACAAAAGTATGGTTCACTCTCTCAAAATAATCTTTTAGGGATTTGACTAAACGATCCACCTGTTCGTCTCTGTATGAGGAGTCAACCGAATTATCCTTGAATATTGTAGTTTCGTACTTTGTTACCAACAATTGTAATTCATCAGAATAATCACGTGTTAGTCGATTTATAAACTTGTTCCCCAAATTGAAGCATGAACTCAAATCAATTTCGTATGACGCAGGAACTTCCTCCAAGAGGTTATTAAAATCGTTAAAGAATAAAATTGGGCTTGGATAAAACTGTTGGACATCTGATTGAACAATCATGAAAAAGCAGGTAATCAATTTTTTGAAATTTCCCTTGAAAACAGCTGATGCATCTTGAATGGCATCAGACGCTCCGCCCTTTGATGACATGATCGAAATCAAATCTTGATAATTCGAATGAAACCCCTCAAATTTTTGAAGGATCAAGCTTGGAAACTTGGAAAACATATATCTGGTTTCAGTTGTAGATGACTTACTGTTAGTGGATAGAGATTGAACACCCAAATTCGGATCATTTTTCAGTGCGTCATCCAGATTCCAGTTGTCATCAGCATCTTCATTGTTCCATGCATCCCATTCATCATCATCTTCGTCAGCATTATCTTTCTCTTTATTGGTAGATCCTTCAACTTCAGGAATTTTATGTTTCTTCTGGTCCACAGGGGAGTCTATATCTACGTTAGTTTGATCACCCCACGCGTCGTCGTCGTCGTCACCATCATCCCATTCCTCGTTCCATTCGTTGTCCTCTTCGGAGGATACCGTCTTATTTGCTTTTGTTTCTGGCTGTGTCTGTTGTGTACCGGCGGAAAGTTCTCTCTTCTCTTCAAAATAACTGATGAGCAAAGATTCTGGAGCAAATATGCCTTTATATCTTTCGGATTTGCTAGACATTGACAGTTTCAATTCCAAGCATAAATCCTTTACCTCATCCATCGACTTATCTAGTAGATCATTAATCCAGTAATTCACCAAATCGTCGATCCAAAATTCCAAGTCGCATATACCATCCCGCGACCAGCCTTGTTGAGAAAGCAACGTTGAGATCAACTGCAATTCGTTGACTGTGGAGGACTTCTCTGTGTCCAGTTCCCTGTCACTAAATGTATCCAATATGAGAGGGTAAATGTTCTTGCTATCAAAAATTTTAGATTTTAAAGACTTTAACAATGTTTTAGAAACAACCGCTTTCAACTGATTCAATGGGTTGTAGCTTTCATTGATAGAGTTGAAATCAAGTAACAAGTTGAAAAAGTTGACAATCGTTTCAACAGATTTTGTATATTCTGCAAACGATTCTTCGCATTTTTCAAAACTGAATGATATCGAATCGAGTCCATATTTTAATATAGCTTTGTAACCATCATCCAACTTGGCTAACACTTCGTTACACCAATCATTGAATATCTTGTTGAAATTTATCAATTTCGAAAACTCGCCTCCGGAACTAGTGACAAAGTTCGAACAACTTTTCAAAAAATCTTTGAAGGTGAGATCTTCATAGGTGTTTGTGTATTCGACCTCAAGACTTCCTTCGAATCTAATGTATTGCTTAAAATTCAATTCGATCAATCTCAAGATCTTCTGCTCGAAATCTTCCAATTGTTTGGCTATCTCACTCACTATCTTCACATTTGTAGATCCCTGGTCCGCTTCAATACTTGCTGCTAGTTCATCAATTCGGTACTTCAATTTCAAGAAACTATCAACTGAAGTTTGGAATCCAATAAACTTCCAATCGTCTGTGCCGTCATCGATCATATCCAACGATCTAAGTTCATTGATCAACCCATTGATGAGCCATAGTTTGTTACATATATCTAGTTGTTTAATATAGTCGTTATCCTTGTAACTCATTTCTTGTAGTTGGCTAACGCTGCTACTGCCATTGCCTGTAAGGCTTGATGACTTTGATATTTCTCTTGAGAGCTTCGTTCTGTCATAATTGGCGATGTATGACCGTAAATTCGCCTCGATTTCGCTTAGCTTTTGTGGTATTTGTAACGCCTGCTGGGTATCTATTTCAACAGGCATTTGAGTTGTGCTGATCTCTAATGATTTGTTATTGTTGGGATTATTCTCCTATAGGGTTGTTTGTTTTGTATATCTGTGCGGTGGATCAACTTGATCATTATTTTGCGGGAGAGCTTGGTCGAAACTTGGCGAACTTGATGGCAATCGACGCGTCGTCACGATTTGAACCTCGACTTGGGTACTTCACGTCTACTGAAGAATTCCTATACAAGAAAATATACAATTTGTACAGAATAGAAATATACATATATAATAAAAATACATAAAAGCAGTAAATTCACTAAATAACCAAGTATTTGTTCATGATATCTTCGGCCAGCCTAGGGTTTCCAGTGGAGTTGTAAATCAAGCACATGTTATGAGCCGCTTCCATTCTCAAATCATATTTTGTATCCTCAACTTCGATTTCTAGCACTTTTTCATAAAAATGGATCGCCAAAGAGTTCAATCCTAACAAGTTGAACGATCTTCCCATGTTGTAGTAAACCTCAGCGGCATCATACTTATCTTCTTTCACATTCTTCAAGTTTGAATACTCGAGCATCAAAGTCAAACCTTGCACAATTTGAAAGTTTCTGTTGATCGATTTTCTTTGCATTGATCTATGCAAGTTCGAAAGCGCCATCAAAAAGATAATTGCTGGGTCCTGAGAAAAGTCTTTATAGATTTTATTCAAGTAGGTCACAGTAGCATTGAATGATTTCTTGGAAAACAAGAATGATGAATAGATATAGTTGAGTAACGGATGATCTTTAGTTTTGTCGATATTGGTGCTCGTAACCGCAGCCATCCCACTGACTTCTTTACCTCTCAATGAATCGTAAGCCTTGATGTGTCTAAGCATGTACTTCTGATTTGGTGGATCCGAATAAATACCGTAGAATGCTTGGGATGGTTGCCATGAAGCAACAAAGGTTTTTAGTACTTCAATTGAAAATTGATAATCATTCATTATGTTTCTTAACTGATTCATTATCACCATAGGATCATTGGCTTTGATTCCAACGGACAACCCAACCAAATTCGTGGAAAGTTCCTTTTTCTTGAAAACATTCACGTGCCTTGCGATATCTTGAATGGATATGGCATCTTCAATATTACGCTCGTATTCAGCGATCATCAAGGAATATTTCATGAAAACGTCGTACCATTCGTCAAACGTCAACCCCTTGAATAGATTTTCTGGAACTGGAATCTTGCCGGAATCCATTTCTTTAGATAATATCATTTCATCTTGCAAATATGGGATTCTTGAAAGTTTCTGATCAATACTCAACTTTTGTGTTCTTCTTCTCAATCCAGCGTTAAACTTCTTAGCTCTATCTGAGGAGAAAAAGCATCTATAAGTTGAAAAAGTCTCGATTAATTCGGACACCAAGTCAATCCACATCGAAGCAATGGACGATTTCTCACTCAATTGTAGCGTATCGTTGTCACTCTCTAAACGTGCAAGCAATCTGACGGATCTTAAGTATTGTTCTTTGATTCTTCTGGTTGATTTCTGCTCCATTGCATCTAGCTCATCAACTGATAACTGCACGAGCTTCTTTTTCTTCTGTCTTTTAGAAGTCGGATACTCGACAATCAACGCTTGATGCTCTTTGCCGATATCAAATTCGTCATCATCATCCTCATCACTTAAACCAAATTGACCAGCTTCATCAGAAAGATCAGCATCTTTTAATAAATTACTTCTTGCTGTTTGTGCTCTTTCTGTGACTCTCAATTGTCTGGCTTCCCTATAAAGTCTTCTTGTTGTCGCCGTATCACCCAAGTAAAAACAGACTTCAGCTAATGCAACTTTGATTTCAACGTTATCGGGATCATACTCCAATAGTTTTGAATAAGCATCTTTTGCTGATTCAAAGTCTTCAGTTTCTCTAAAACATTTTGCAATGGAAAGCACTAACTCAAACGTATTGTTTTGCTCCACTAAGGTCAACTCGTAGAGATATTTAAGGGCTTCTTCATACATTCCGAAAGCTTCTAATTCATTTCCAATTTTTAAATACAAATCGGAAGTTTCTGCAACAGGTTCTTCAAATACATATTCAAAATGCCACAAAGCCTCCTTCGTATTTTTAGAGTTCAATCTGAAAGAACCCAATTGAACTCTGATATCAATAGGTAACGAATAATCTTTTGATTTTTCCAAATTCGATAGGTTATTATATTTAGGATAATCCATTCTTCTCTCGTCAAATTCAATGTCGGTACCCACATTATCATCCCAGAAAGTCTGTTTCTCTCTGAATTGGATCCACCGTGCTATTTGACGCATCGTTTTAATACCTAACATCCACGCTGCCTTCTTCCCGTATAATTCCAACAAGATGTTTAGCTCTGACCAATCAAACTTTATTGTTTCTAATTTAGTTTTCTCTCCTTTTTCAGTCAACTTACGGAACTTCATATTCTCCTCCAATATTTTGTTGTACATGGTAATGGCATCATTTACTCTATTTTCGTCCACGTATACTTTTGCCAACTCTCTTAAAATCTTCGGTTCGTGAGGTAAAATCGATCTTAGTTTCTGCAAACTATCAGAAGCTCTCTTATATTGTCCTCTCTCCCTGTATAAGCAAGCTCTTGCAAATATGGAATCGTAATCTTTGTGATTACTGGACGATATTGCTTTAGTGAAACAGTACATCGCTTGTCTTTTGTGTCCCAATTCAACCGATAGTTCAGCTAAAGTACGCCAGAATTCATAATCCCAAGGGTGTATGTGAGCTGCTAATAGCCAGAAATTGGAACATTTGTTGTAATTACCTTGCAAACGGTATATTTCACCTAAAGTCTTATAAGCACTGAAATTGTTCTTGTCCAGCTTCACCACCTCCAAGTACAGATTCATGGCAATTTGCAAATCGTTACGCACAAAGGCTTCGTTCGCCTCACTCAACAGCTGTTTAACCTCTGGTAACATTTCAGTTCTTCTGATTTTTCGTCTCATGTATGCCAACCCACCTTTGGATTTGTTAGATGGCTCGCCTTTTTTCTTTTTAAGTTTAAAATTCGTGGCTTCCCTTAAAGCGTTTCTAAATTCAAATGTTTCGTCGATGTCATCCTGATTAAATTTTCCGTCTTCTCCATCACTGAACCCCAAGTTGACAGGACGTCTCTCTGGATCGTCATCCAAAGTATCCTCCGGCTCGTTATCCAGATCTTCGGATCCATCGTCTACGTAGTCATCGTCATCAAAGTCGTCAAATTGGTCCTCGTCTGCATCATCGCTTACATCTTCTTCAAATAGGTTATTGCTGCCGTTACCATTTCTGCTCAATTGGTTAGTAGGGGGATCTTCGATGTAGTCTTCATCTGAAAACACGATGGCCTCATCGTTATCATCGCTATCCGAACTCAACAGATCTCTCAACTTGTTGGTGTTCAAGTCGTTCAAAAACAAGTCATCATCTATGTCCATATTATCGTCCGGCATTTTGAATTATAGAGAAGTATGTCTTGTAATGGCCGTGATTGCAAATGTAAGAGTACAATAAATACCGTCAATAAGTGCATCTAAATTATATATATAGACATGAAGAAAACAAGGCGGTTTCGTGTGGGTGCGCCGTTTCCATTTTCGTGGGACGCATAAGACGGCTCTCTCTCTTCGAAGAGTTTCCTTTAAGTGGCGAACTTATATTGCTTCCATTCTCTCTCTTCAACGATCATACTTCTAGAGTACACATTGATACATACATACATCAATAATGGTAAGTGTGAATGTACATATAGCCCAATTGCTCAGATTTTTACTAACTCAACATCGACTACTTGCAGTTTTCTGGATTTGGTGGTTTTGAAATGGGTGCTGGTGGCATGTTCCAGCACTCGGTGCCTATGCAAATGACCTTTGACGACTATTTTAGATGCTATCCCATTGCAATGATGCCAGATTTGAACAGGAAGGATGATGCCAACTACGGGGGTAAGATTTTCCTACCACAAACGGCGTTACACAAGCTAACCATGTTGAACATCAGATATCCAATGTTATTTACGATCAGATCTGAATCGAGCGGACTTTCTACACACAGCGGTGTTTTAGAATTCACAGCCGAAGAGGGAAGATGCTACTTGCCGCAGTGGATGATGAACACGATTGGTTCGGAGCCTGGGTCTTTGGTGAACATACAAACATCCGATTTGCCACTTGGTTCGTTTGTGAAGTTGGAACCACAGTCGGTTGACTTCTTGGAAATCAGCGATCCTAAAGCAGTGTTGGAGAACGCCATGCGGAAGTTTACGACGTTGACAGTGAACGATATAATTGAGATGGATTATAACGACCAGATTTACAAGATTAAGATTTTGGAGGTGAAGCCAGAGTCGAGAACCCATGGTATATGCATTATAGAGACCGATTTGGAGACCGATTTTGCTCCACCTGTCGGATACGTTGAGCCAGACTACCAAAAACTAAAAGAGGAAGCGGACAGAACGAAGAAGGAGAAAGCGATGGCGAACCCAGCGTTGAAAGGGCAAGGTGCGATGGCTAAAGATATCAACTACCATGACTTGTTGAAGCAGGCGGTGAGGGAAGCCACAAAGGGTAAGTTTGATGGTGAAGGTGTGAAGTTGTCAGGCAAAAAGATCACAGAGAAAGAGAAAGTGAAACTGCCTACAGTTGACACAGACGCATTGAGCTTGAACGGTCCAGTTAAGCCGTTGATCTTACCTGATGGTTACCTATTCTTCGGGTACTCTGTGAAACCATACAAGGATGAATTTGAAGAAGCTGATGCAAAAGTCAAAGCTGAGAAGAAAGTTGTCTTTGAAGGGCAAGGACAATCGTTACGCAGCAATAAGAAGAGAAAGGATAAGAACAAAGCACACCCTCCAATAAAGGATAAAGCTCGGTCGCCAGACACGATAGTAATTGATTCCGATTAAATTTATTTATAGTTATAAACGTATTTCATTATTTAAGTTTACCTATTATTAGAGAGAACGTAGAGGCTGGCGGCGATGTAGTCAACTTTCGACAAATTGTCTTTTTTCAACAACCCTTTCCTCAGGTCGGATTCCAAGCTGATAAACGTAACTTTACGTAGCAAGCTACCTAATTTTCTCATTCCCATCACGTCCCACAGATTAGCAGTTGTAGAGTAATCATGCAAACACGCAGCAACGCAACTCATCACGTCGTGAAAAACAATTGTAGCATAGTGATACTTTTCACCTGGTTTGTTGTTTTCGGACATCTTCACCGATTCAACATCACCAAATACATGCATTAAATCCCTAATTACATCAGCATTGAACTCCACTTTGTTTCTCCACTTGACTCGACAAATTCTAGACACTTCGAGTTGCGGGTAGTCGGCACCACTACCAACCACACCAAGCTCGTCCAACTTTCTCTTCTTCAACAGGGCAACTTCTCTTTGCAACGCCACAATCTTGCTTGCATTCCTCTCATTGACGACTGCCGCTCTTTCGAACCGCAATTCGTCGTTCTTCAACTCATGCTTGAATTCCAGCCCGGACTCCTTCAACTTCCTCTTCCTGGCGACTTGCTGCGTTCGCAGTTCCAGTTCGGCATCGTGCTGTTGTCGGGCGTGCAAATCAGTCAAGATCTTGTAACTCACGATCACTTCACGGAACCGTTCCTCTGCGTCGTCGCTGTTGTTCTTGTCTGGGTGCAACTGTAACGCTTTGTGTCGGTATGCTTTCCTTATCGTCTTTTCATCGTGAGTCTTGTCGGGCAACCCGAGGAGTTTGTAAGCGTTATGGCAAGGCCTGCTTAGTAGCCACTCGTAGTCTTTCTTGTCAACGGTAGATTTCCACATCACGATAAAGATCCAAGGTTAATACAAAACAGAACGAATTGACTTTAGCATGTGATGGGTGACTAACTGATAGTAACCTGAAACCCTACCGATTTGACTTCCCCGGAGTTACGTAAGGCAGTTACCCGGCATCTGGGAAGTACCGAGGACAAAAAATTTTCATATATAAAGAGTGAAGAGTTTCCCGTTCTCATATGCCTACACTCTTTCTTAGAATTGATCCATCTCCAAGATCATGGAGGCTGAAAAGAGTCCTTTGAAGTCCCCATGTTTCCATATATGACTGTATGTACAACAGCAACATCAAAATCCTTGTCTTACTTGGTACCAATGACGTTCTTTGATTTCTCTATTACAACTTTCATATGTTTATGATGATAATTTTTTCTCAGCTCACTCTGAATTTTTGTGAAGATACAACCCTGTTTCCAACATTCATCAAATTTTCTGATACAACTTTAAAGAAAGATTGTAATAATTGAGAGAAAGAGAGAGAGGGACTTTGGTTTTCTTGTGGACCGATTTAAAATCTTTTTTTTTTTTTTCGATAATTGTTTCTGTTTTTACTAACTCGTTTTTTCGAACTGTAATAGGATTTGAACCATGAATAAGGCCAATGTGCTTTAAGGACAGTAGTGGTACTGGACTTACGGTTTCGAATGAGAGTGGGCTCGTTTCAACTCCTCGATAACCACGGCTGCAAACCCCCCTTCTATATATATTTTGCATTTTAGTTTATATCAAAATTCATTTCAATTCATTTCAAGTTATAGTATATATATGTATAAGAGAATATAAAAGCAAGAGGGAAAAAGCTATTAAGAAACGGGGTTGAACCAATAAACTGTTGTAAACCGAACAAAAAAGGTAGCACGTACCATTATAAATAATAAGACTATAGACAAACAACAATATCAAAATAAGGGAAAAGGGTGAAAAAGGGGGCATGAAATTAAACAAAAAAGAAATTATCAAGATTTAAAGCATATTAGAGAAATGAAGTAATTGGATTGAATTTCAAAATAACAACCGAAAATAACTCATTGCTAGTTCTCTGTGTCTTTTCTCTTATTACAGACTGGAAATACCGTAGAACTTTCTGGCTTTATCCACGTTGAAAGTGACAAACTCTAAACAGTTGTCGATGTTGCTATCAAGCACCTCCTTTCTTCGACTAGCATCACCCTTGAATCTTTTCACACGGTCTTCTAAAGAGGTCAATCTTTCACTGATGCCATCAACAGGGAAACTCTTCACCGAGATGATTAGGTTCAACATTGCCAACAGAGAGTTCAACTTATCCGCTTGCAACTCTAGCTCTGCCGTGTCGTGAGACGCCGTACCTGTTTCTTCACCGGCTGTCGTGAACGTCTCTTCTAAGAAAACGTCGAATAGCAGAAGTAGCTCGTTTGCACGGTCGTCTGTTAGTTGGACGTATTTGGAAGGTTCGCTTCTGGGAGGTAAGGTAGGTGGAGTAGCTGTAGAAGCAGTAGTCTTTGCAGTTGCTGAAGCTGGTAATGGGGACTTTTCATCTTCATTTATAGATAGCGACTCCAATTTCTGTTCGATTGTATCGCTCTGCAAAGGTCTGTTTCTCAGCATTAGATCCTTCAAGATACCAATCAAGCCAACCTGGAACCCATCGAAAGGAGGACAGTCGACCAAACTATCAAACACAAATTGGTACGCAACGTCCTCCTTCAAGAAGATCAAGAGTTTGATCAACAACGTGTAGTACAATTTGATCAACTGCTTGTTACCAGAGTTGAACACTAGCACCGTCAGGTATTGCAAGTATGAAAACAAGAGCAACTTCCCAGTCTTGTCTACAGAGATCTCGTCCAACTGCGTCTTGTTCAACTCAAACAACGATGCGGTATCCAAAGACTGCAGAGAGTTTATCATCATTGAGGACACAACCGCCAAGTTGTTGAAGTTCGGCTTCAATATGAAGGGAACGTACAAGTACAATTGGAACTTCATCAATTGTACAAACGAGTACTTGTCAAATTTGAACTTTGTATCCTCAATGAATCGCGAGTAAGTGAACAGGAAAGCTGTGCTTGTCTCTGACAACGATGCAAACCCAGAGTTGTTCAAGTTTTTCTTGTTGAATTGTTCAATCACCAACTGAAAAATGTCCTCGCTCGCATTCAAATCTTTGTAAGACTTGTCAAACAGCTCGACTGCTTGTTCCACGTACGAGTTGAAGAGCGTGTCGTATTCCAAATCCAGAGACAACCCCAACATGGCAAACCTTGCCATCATCTCAAAGTCTTCTCTGTATGGAGGAACGATGGATTCAGTTGGAGTAGTGAAGAAGTTAGGAAAAACGTTGTAAATGAGTTGTGGGGCCATAGGTTTCGAAACGTGATCAATCACCACGCTGAATAGCAGGACGAGCAATTTTCTTTGTAAAGCGTTCTCTTGGTCCAAAACGATCTTCAAATCTTCTATTGAGTCGTTGTTGATGTTGTTATCAGGTAAATCTGGTGGCGTGTAGTCTCTGATGAAAGTGTATAGACGTCTACTGACGGTAATCTGTCTCGAATGATCAACGTCAGAGTTCAAAAAGCAGATCAATTTGGACACCACCATCCCCAAGAATTTGGAAGGCACGATCGTTTTGTTTCTCTTCAAGCAGGCGTTGATCAGCTGCAACATGGCATGGAACTTCAACATGTAAATTCGCAAAGGTTTTTCAGCGTAGAAGAATCGGTCTTCGAACTTGTCCATTGATTGGATAAACTCCTTGCTATAAGGTTCACTCTGTTTTAAACCACTGATTAAATCGCAGCAAGGCAACAACAATTCTTTAGGGTTACCGTACGTGGCCATAAGTTCAAATAACTTCAGTATCAAAATAACGCTCTTCTGTCTTTTAATTCCAAAAACGGGTTTCATTTCGCAATCCAAAAAGGATAGTAGAATGGCAGGTAAATCCCAACCAACTTCGTACATTAGTTCGTGGTTGGATTGAAAGATCAGGCATAGTTTCAAAAGGATGTCGATGCGTTCTTCTTCGGTGTAAATCGTAGGGTCTGAGAGATGGATGTCTAGCACTGTGGAAAAAGTAATGAAGTCCTTTGTCTCAAAACACTCGTACGATGCATCTTCCAGTATCTGCAACACCTGGTCGATGTTGACCTGAGTGATGGTTGAGTTGGATTCCAATTCGGTGTCCGACATGAAGTAAATTTATATATGGGTATGTTCAGTAGCGAGCTGGATGGTGGTGGTAGGAGTGGAGATGTGAAGAGGGGAAGTGTTGTGGTATATGGAGGCAGTTGGATGAGGTAGTTGCCTTAAGGGTACGTGTGAGAGAGGCAACGGGGAGATGGACTTAACAGTTAACAAGAAGAAACAATCAAGGAGAGAAAACCGTCCGTTGGTTTCGCTGCCCTGCCTCGTACACCAGCCACGGCACACCGGCACATTGTAAATTTCTGCGCATCGATCGTCGCAGCCACTCACGACTCACCAGCCACGTACAGCCACGCACTCTCGCGGCTCCCTCTTCTCTGATTACGTCATTGCGTGCGTAACTAACTGTACATATATATATATATATATATATATATATATATATATCTACATACTGTAATATGGGACACAGAGATCACGTTAACAGGGCGGAAAAACACAATTTACATAAACTCGATCAAACAACAATCAACTAAAACTAACCAACTAACTAACCAACTAACTAACTAACTAACAGAAAATCAAAAAAAAATAATAAAATAAAAAATAAAAAAGAATAAAAGAAAGGATGAGAAGATAACGTCAAAATTTTCAAACAATCACAAAAGAAAACAAACTTCCTATCAAATTTTCAGCTGTTTAATCGGCGTATCTTTCCCAACCTTGAGGCTTCTTCATACCCATGATGTTGTAGAACTTGGAAGTACAGGAGTAACCTTTGAAAGTGAAATCATCCTTTGGATTGCACATACACTTCTTCTCATCTCTAATGCCTTGGTCAACAGGACAGTTGTTGAATGGAACGTGGTAGTAACCAACGTCATCAAAGAAGTGCACTGAACCTTTAGGTAGGAACAACGAGGCAGCAATGGAGTGAACTGGAGCATCACCCCATCTTTCGTAGAAGAACCCACCTGCTTGATCCAAGTGGTTGAAGTAATTCAGGTACGCTTCAGATCTCCATATGGACAAAGATGCAACTTCAAAGTTGGACCAGAAGTGGCAACCGTTGTAGGAAACACCACCGTCATCACTGACGAAATCCATCAGGTTGCTTTCAGGCACGTACTGTGGATTTTCCTTGATGAACTTCTTGGTTTCGTCCCATAGAGTCACAATGGTTTCTCTGTATTCTGGTAAGGAGATGGTGAAACCGTACAACTTCTTATTTTCCTTCATGTACTTGAACACGTCGTAGTCGACATCACAGAAGATCTTGATACCTGGTTCAACTCTCCAGTACCATTCGTAGTCTTGCATTAGTGGGTGTCTGAAGAAGAATCCTGATTCATAACGGCACATGTGTCTGTAGGAAATCGAATCGCCGTAGATGATCTTCTTTTCTCTCATCTCTTCTCTGACCTTAGCAGCCTTTTCGGTGTCGATCCAGGATGGGAAGGACCATTGTTCGTGAGGAATGACACCGTACTTGGTGGCACCAGAACATAATTCGGTGGTAACTCTCTTGAACTCGTCGTTGAATTCCTCATCATTTAAAAAGACCCAATCGTAGTGGAACTTGTTGTTGAATCTGTCTTCAATCTGTCTAATTGAACCAACCAATTCCCAAAGATCACTGTTTCTGGCAAGTGACACGAAAGTAGCCTTTTCCTTTGTGCCGTCGTTGGCAGGCACCACCTTCACGTTTGCTGCAGTGGCTGCGTTAGCGACGGCAGCTGCAACAGCTTTGGAGGTTTCATCAGAAGCGGAGCCATCAGCAGAAGCGGAGCCATCAGCAGAGTCGGCGGCACCAACAGCTGGTTGCTGCTGAGTGGCACCACCAGTAGCAGCAGTGGCAGCACCAGTGTTAGCAGGAGAAGCAGATGATGAGGAGCCCCTGGAAAGGATGTATCCACATAGTATGAGCACTGAGGCAAAGATGGCAAATCTCAACAATCTAGGGTTCGATCTTGCCATTGTGGAGATAAATGAGGGGGGTAAGGAAAGGGGAAGGGGAAGAGGGTGAGATTGTAGGCGATGAAACGAGAAGAAGCAGGTGGAACAGCGGCCAGATAAACAAGGGAGGAAAAGTGAAAAGAGATAAAGAACAGCTACAACGACTCCACCACCACCACCACCACCACCACCACCAGCTTTCCGAAGGACAAAAACTTGACACGCAAAAACCGCAAATTTCGTGTCAGCTTTTTTTCGTTCCTTCTGAATTTTCTGTTGTGTTTTGTGGTGGAATTAATTTTATTATTGCGTGCCTGCTAGTGCGGGTTTTTTGTGGCACAGTCCAGGTATGTCCTGTTGCTGCGGGTGCACGCCTTCCTTCTACGGCAGGGGTTTCTATTTATACACTGCATGGCCCGGTTTTCCGTCAAATGGAGGTTTCTATTTTCTCGGGCTCGTCTCTTTCATATTATATCATCTGTCTTTTTATATTATTCATATTGTATATATGATTCTTTTTTTCAAATTGAATTTTGCTTATTTCATATACATTTTACGCATTTTATATATTTATATTTATATATATATATTTTCTTTTTTTTTTTTTTAGATTATCGCTTAGTACCTGGCTCTGCCTCTTCCGGCTTTGATCTTCTTCCCCACAACCTCCTTAGCCTCCAACTTCTTCCGTCTTCTCTCTTCAGCACGCTGCTTTCTCTCCTCGGTACGCTGTCTAGCCATCGCCCGCTTCTCTTCCAACTTCTTTTCTCTTTCCAATCTCTGCAGCTGTGCATTCTCATCGATTGCAGACTTGTACTTGGTGAAGTCCTGCATTGTGTCCACCTGTGCAAACTCGATGAACTTCAAGTTGCACGACGACCCACTCACCAACATCCAATCCCTGCTCGGATCACATGTACAACGAGCCATCTTTCTGAAGGTATCATCTAAGGGACACGATCCAGCCACAGTATGCTTGTACGCAATATCTTGGAAAATGTGCACTTTGCTCTTGTGAAGCAAGAAAGCGACTCCGATAGTGTGCACCGGCGCATCACCCCATCTCTCGTAGAAGAACCCACCGGCTTTGTCCAAGTAATCCACAAACCTCTCGTATAGTTCCGATCTGTAGAAGTCCATGTTGGCGATCTCGAAGTTGGACCAGAAATGGCAGAGGTTGTAAGTGTTTCCATCATCATCGCTCACAAAGCCCAGCAAGTTGTCTTCCACAGGTGGGATCTGCGCCTTCACATCTTCTTGTGCAAAGAACTCCTTGGTGGACTTCCACAAGGTGGCAATCGTCTTTGGAAATTCTGTCATGCTCAAAGTGAACCCGTAGTCTTTACCTTGGTCGATCATCAGCTTGAATGGATCATCGATGATGTCACATGCGTAGGTGATGCTTGGTTCAACACGCCAATAGTATTGATAATCCTGCAGGATAGGGTGCTTGTAAAAGAACATTGAGTTGAAACGGCACATGAACCGGTACGATTCGGATGTACCGTAGGCAACGTTAGCAAAACTACGTGATTCTCTCACCTCTTTGGCCTTCTGAGGGTCAATGTGGTCAGGATACGACCAATGCTCGTATGGGATGATACCGTATCTAGCGACACCTGAAACCATCGCACTCGTACTCTCGATGAACTCCTGTGAGAAAGGTTTATCGTTCAAAAAGACCCAGTCGTAGTGATAATTCTCGTTGAATCTGGATTCCATTTCTTGAATGGAAGAGAGCATGTCGAATAACTCACTATTTCTCACCAATGCCACCAACGTTGCATTCTGTCTTATTGGGGCAGGCTGTTGAACTTTCTTTCCGTCAACTTCCTTAACAAAACGGTACTGCTCGTATGGCTTATATTGGTGGATCAAACCATGTGGATTGAAGTCTGGAACAGGTGCTCTGTTTGGATTTGTTTTGAGTGGGTTGTCCAGGTTGGTACCTTTCAAAGGATTCTTTGGATCCTCTTCAATAGGCTCATTGTGAGCAGAATCGGCAACATCGTTGATGTCTTTAATGTTGTTGTCGTTATTGGTATTAGTATTGGCATTATTGTCCTTGGTGGTTTTTTCGTTGTTAGCGATGGGTTCGTTTTCTGAGTTTGGTTTATTTTCGTTAGAATTTGGGAGTAACGGTCTCTCCTCAACTTGTTCACTGACATTAGCCACTGACACTAGGTTGTTGTTGTTGTTATCGTTGTTGTTGTTGTTGTTGGTTGTTTCGTCTCCGTTATCCTGTTGGTCGTTTGACGGTGTGAATATGATTCGTCCCGAAGTATTCCCCGACTTCAAGTAGTCCTTGATGCTTATATCGGAGAATGAACTTTTCAGCGAGTTCAGCTCCTTGACTGAGCTGTATATGGAAAGCAACACCAAGCAAGTTGCTGTCAATATTATCAGTTTTATCTTGGAAGAACGAAACATAATCAGTCGCATGGTTTTAGAAGAGAAAGCGGGATAATGGGAAAAGAAAAGGTGAAAATAAAGCAAAAAAACAAGTTTATAAATTAATGATGGATCAGAATGTTAGCAAAGAGGCACAAGATGTCGACGAAGCAATTGCAATTGTTGTAATTTGTATATAAACGTCTAATACAGAAAAGAGCACAGAGGAATCAGCAAGCGGCGGACGAACAAGGCAAAAAAAACACAACGGCAACGAATAATTATATAATTAAGCTATATCTAGGCCTATACTAGAAGTATATGTAAGTCGATCAGTTTGTAAAGGTACAAGCTGGTAGGAGGGGCACAGCACCGATTGGTGTATAATATGTAGGAACTGGAAAAAAGAAGGCTTTGAAATTTATAAATTGACAACGACAAAAGACCGATCGTAAAGGTATATGGCGAAAAAAAAAAATTAAGATGTTAAGCTTCTAATTTGTAAAGTGGAGCAAGGAACAGTCCGGCTTTCACATTGAGACCAATAATCATATATATATATATATATATATATATATATCGTGTAGATCTAGAAATAAACATATATAGTTATATATATATATATATATATATATAATAACTTCGAATGGAGATTAGCTCGAGAAATTAAAATGCCAAATGTCGAGATCGATAACGTTCGTAACGGACATATATGAAGAGCAAGAAATCGGTCGAATAATCAATCAGCCATACAAGAAGTGAATTCCCACACGTAACGTTGCGGAATCGAGCCCAACTTGGCAACTTTAACTCGACATGGTTGCACTCGCCATTATCTTATAATCCGCCACGCTGCGTGTATTTATTTCCCCTTTCGGCTCCGCAGAGGCGTTTCTCAAAGCCTTGGCAGGGCTTACCTTTGTTTGGTGGTGTGGCTGGAGATGCTGGGGCCACATGTGCGTGGCTCAGGCTCTGCTGAGAAAGGAGGCGTCGAAGATAATAAATTGCAAGTTCTCCCATATGTGTGGCGGGTGTGCCACTGTGTCCAGTGTCGGCGATGTATAATGTACCGTGTGACTCGTAACTTCTAAGATGCACGCGTGCGTAATTTCTGACATCAGCTGTTGTAACATGTAACTTGTCGGTCGATCAAGCAAATTTGATCTATGAATTTATTTAAATCTACACATATATATATACATATATATATTATAGCTTATAGCTTAAATTCAGGCTTATAGAGTTTTGTTTTTTTTCCGAAATTTTTGTATTAGTATGAGTGTATACAGATAGAGGTATATTTATATAATTTTATATATATACGATATGCTGTCCTTGTTTGTTATTCTGCTTGGGTATTTTACTAATCGGCATATTGCTTCCAATTCACTGGCCTTTCCTTCTTCGACACTTCGAAATACTTCTTACCACAAGAGTAGCCTCTAAAGGTGAAGTCGTCGTTCATGTTACAACTGCACTTCTTACTAGTCCAGATCTCATCATCGATAGGACACATCGAGTACACTCCGTGGTTGTAACCGATCTCTTCAAAGTAATGGATCTTCTCCTGATCCAAGAACAAAGACACAGCAATCGAATGAACTGGTGCATCACCCCAACGTTCGTAGAAGAATCCACCTGTAGAATCCAAATAGTTGAAGAAGTTTTCATAAACATCCGATCTCCAGAAATCCATGTCTGCAATTTCAAAATTGGACCAGAAATGGCAAAGATTGTAAGACTCACCTTTGTCGTTACTGATGAAATCAATGAATGAATTGGCATGTTGTGCACTCTTGTTCAATGCCAGAAAACTCTTGACGGTATCCCATAGAGTTTCAATTGTGGCACCAAATTCATGGATACTGATAGTGAAACCGTAGATCTTACCTGTTTCTCTTAAATATTTGAATGGATCCTCTTCGATGTCACAGTAGAATTTGACGTCCGGTTCCACTCTCCAATAGTACTTGTAAGGTTTCATCAATTCATGTTTGTAAAAGAAGCCGGAGTTAAAGCGGCACATGTGTCTATAACTCTCCAAATCGGCATAGATGATACCTTTGTCAGCCATTTTTTTTCTCTCCTCTCTTGCTTTATCTTGATCGATGAAATCTGGATATGACCAATGCTCTTTTGGAATCAATCCGAATTTGGCCTCACCACTGACCAAATTACCAACTTTGGTTTTGAATTCTTCGGAAAATGGCTCGTTATTCAAAAAGACCCAGTCGTAATGGTATTTATGATTGAATCTGTCTTCCAACCTACGAACAGAACGCATGATCTCCCACATGTCTTGATCCCTACAAAGGGACATGATCGTGGCATTTTCCCTGGGATATGTCACTTCCAATGCATTCGAGCCACCAAATGCGACGGTTGTGGATGATAATGATGATGATATTTTAGACTTGATCAATGCTGTGTGATCTGATGAGGAATCAAAGATTTTGTACATTGACACTAAGATCAAGATCAAAGTGCCGAGTCCCAGCACCTGTTTGAAATCTAATTTTTTCACTCGTTGACGAAGTCTTGCTGGAAACATCTGTGTGTCGTGATTAAGGTTATTAATGAATCTTAAAAGAAGCAGAAAGTGCACTTGGTGATGGATTTATATTGGTTGAAGAAAAATGCAATTGATATTGATTGAAGATGCAAAGTTGAGGGCTATATCAATTAGAACTTGAATTTCCAGTGGAATTTAAAATATATCAGTTAACCAAGCCTATCTAAGCCAGTATGGCAGCTAATCGACAAGAGTATAATTAGCAGGTCTATAGAGTTTCAGAAAACACGAAAAAAATCAAAAGCCAGAAAATCCAAAGGACAGGTGGACGTTATAATCAAGAGAACAACTAGTAGTTAGCTCTATCAAAATTCACACCAAGTCAAATAATTATAATATCAATTTCAGAAAAAAAAAACAAAATATTATATAAGATTTGAATTCAAAGTTCACCTTCCATATCCAAATACCAAGGCAAATTATATAAATTTAAAGGAAATACCCTAGAGTGAAAAACTATACGTACTATTAATATAATATATATCTAATATATGCAATTGTCCACAAAAGAGACAGAAAAATGGCCAGGCAAGAAATTCAGAGAGATGCAACTGTTAATTCACAGGATACCAGTTGAAGATCCCACCAAAATTCCATGGCCAGATATGAAAACAGAATCAAAACAGCTTGTTCTGCAGCAACAATAGAAGCGGTGGAAGTTACACAACACATGTATGTGTGCACTGTGCACCTTATAAAAATTAATTTATGGATATTTAAGCTATATAGCTATAGCTAGCTGCTACGATCGATGTATCCTACCAGTACCGGGACCCAAGCCACGCCCGCTATCCTCACAGGCAAAAAACATCACGCAGTGCCCCTGCGGCTGCTCCACCACGTTGCTGCCACACAGCACAGCACAGCAAAATACACAATCTGAGCATCGCCCTTGTCACCAACTCGCCCGATTTCCCCATGGCTGTCGATGAGATGTGTATATAATATATATTATATATTATGCCGACCATCCAATAGCATACTGTCATCACAAATTATCAGCTTGGATTTGTCTTGTTGGCTATATGGAATCTAGATTGTTGTCTATATTATATATATATATATATATATATATATATATTATTCGAAGCTGCCCGCGGGCTATGATGGCATGGTGGGCTACCCTGCCCTGTTGCCCTTACCTGTTCCAGGTCCACTTCCCGGCCCCGGTGGCACAACCTGCCGCATCACTCATTCGGCCTATTCCCAGCTCTCATCAGTTCCAGCTTATTTTTTGAGCTACCGTTTGGCCATTCTACAGGGGTACCTTTTAAAGGCAGACGTCAGATCGCCTATATGAAACAGTTGGTCTCAAAAGTGGGGCTTTCCACTATTATCAATATTTATATATATATATATATATGTAAATATACAGTGATGAATAATCATATATATAATATATATGATCATATTTTGCCAATGTCTATTCTTGATATTATGATGGTGACGGTTAAACAGACCGCCGAACTTCACGGCTTTAAGACGGGCTCTAAAAAATTGGTAGTGAGACTGCCGGGATATGTGTATAATAGGGGATTCGCGTAACGAAGGTTTAATTGACGGTGTTTCGTGGACAATTGTAATAATTACCATAACAGCCTATTGATCTAATGTATATATCATATATTTATCGAAAGATCATTCCTATATATATATAATACTGATCTTTTAACCGTGCGTTCTTTTTGGATGAACAGCTCGTCTACTTTACCTTCCTTTCGTTGGGGCCTATGGTTCAAAATCTAGACCGCAATCTATTGATCATCATCTATATATAATATATATATATATATATAGCGTGCCCATTACACCTTTCCGTAAGGCTTTTTCTTCGTGGCTTTATTAACTCTATTTTTTGTTATACTACCTGATATGGAAGATTCTGTTATCCGGACAAGGATTTATCCCGATGGTGAATCTCGGTGATTCTCTAATTGGACATGATTTCGAACGATCTGGAGCATATATTATAATATATATTATACGGGTCTCTATTGATCAACGTTCGACCACTTTTAGCTGTCAGGGGAAATCTGTCCTGTTTCAGAGGGGATATTTTTGATCAGACGTGCAAATCTAACCTGATCTGAATCATATTGTTTTGTTTATAAGTTCTGGTTGATCATGCTGCTTTTTAATTGCCAAATTTGCAAGTCATTGATCGGTTTTCTGTTTTGATATGAAAGCGCTCGACGGTGCCGAGGATCAATCGACTTGCTGATTAAGCTTCAACTTTTTGCATATCTTACAATAACGGTGGATCGTTAATTTCATAGTTTACATCCCTTGCAACTCGGTCATTTAAAAAGGATGGTTCATGATGGATAGAGCTGTACCTTTTTCAATGGCCCATAATTGGGTATTGGAAGCTGTCGGTAATAATTAACGTACGACAAGTTTTGAGAATGCGATATGAGGTATGAAGAATGATTCTAACCTCGATGCTAACTTAGTTAGATGTGCCGTTGACTTTTAGCTCTGTGCAATTATTTGTGGGTTGTCTCTGGAAGATACAAAGCCTGTTTTATTGTTTAGAAGGTGTTTGGGATCAGAATTGAGTCAGTTGCCTATCCATGATTGATTGGTATGTTTAGCTTGTATGTCAGGTAGCTCACACCGCGATATTCTTTACTGATCAATCTTTGGTTCTTGATATTCCTTGTTATAGTCATGGAACAATCTCTCTTTTATTGGAAGATGCAATGATCTTATTATAATATCCACAAACCTCGAGTAAAGGGAGTGGGACCCAGATACCTGCAAGTCAGAAGCTAATTTGAGGAAATGAAAGTGACTCTATGTTGCAATGGTCCACCTTACAACAAACTGTTTAATTATATGGTTGCCCATGGATTAACTTGTTTCTTAATGTGTTTCGTGGCCCGACCTGATTACAGCATCTGGACTTTGATGTTGCCTCTTTTAGCATCATTATTAGTTTAGCGCATCTTGTCTTGTTATAAACACATGCGTTCTCAGTTTGTTGGCCAAGAGTTCGTACCCTAGAAAAAGGTGCTCTTCATTGCGTGCCGCAGGTATTTTCCCATGATCAGCCTGACTCCTGAGTTCAGCAAACTTACCAAATAGGCTTTCTAGTCTGTGTAATTTCGTCATCAGCTTCTTAAGCTTTGACTTGTGAACCTATAGTGCCTTGGCTGTGAAGGATTCTGTGGATTAAGTTGTATAGAAAATTGAGATATGGCATAGATCGTTGGACAAAGAGGTGACATGGAGGAAGACTCCAACACAAGATTAAATTGAGTTGAGTTCGAACGTGAAACGTTTGACCTACTCGTTGCACGCTATGTGAAACTGCGGTTTAATTGCAAGTTTCCAGAAATGCGGAGCAAAATTTAAATGATCAATGTATTAAAGAAGGTGATATTTTTCAAAATTAGATTTAAAGCAATAATATTTACGCTTTTTCTGAGATGGTCCGGAGACCGTAAAATTACTAACTTTGGGAGTTTGAAAAAAGGGTCCATTTTGTTCCACTTAAGCTGATGATAAAATGGTGCACTATTTGAAATTATATCCAACGAACGGTTTTATTAAGTTTTCCGAATTTCAAATTTGCCCTATTTCAAACCATTTTTCTCCAATGAGCTGTGAGAAAAAGGGAACATAATTGTTAAAGTTAAGTCTCATGCAGCAATATGTAGGATTTTCCTCAATTCCCCTTTGTTCGGTCATGGTCTTCCAGCAAATAAACTTAAATGTATATATATATATATATATATATATATATATATATACTTTACATTTAATAGTTAACGATTGTCCTAAACTTTCACACCAATAAGCTACGTAATAATTAGCAAAATGGAAAAGTGCCCATCCTGTCTATATTATCTATATATGCTATTATATTTTGTTCACTTTTGTTTCCGTTTCCTTAAGTACTCTCCCACTGGACTCTCCAGAATCAGTCTTATAATCCATAACAAAACAATGGTACCGAATGGACCTAATAACGGCGTGTAGACGGCCATTTTATGCTCATCTGGGAAGTACATCTGCTGAACCATATCTTTTTGGAAGAATGCTTTGTCTGACAAGACAAACGCCTCGCTTGATAGATGGTTGGCATGAGCAAATCTGCCCTCATTCAAAGAGCCGACCGCAGATTCAATCTTCATTATTGCTAGGTTGACTTGTTCTAAAGACGAGTCAGGAATGGATATCGTTGGCAACTGGTTGCACAATTTGACCAAAGACAGCAAATTCTCGATCGACTTCTCCAAATTCTTGACAATTTGGAATCTAGTTAAGATCTCAGATCTAATAAAAGGTGACTTGGGTTCTTTCGGTGCCCCAATCAATGTGAATAATTGGGATGCCATGACTTCCATCACTGGGATCAAATCACTCTCAGTTAGGCGGTTCTTGTTGGTGTTCAATATAGTAACACCACCCCATTGAGGAACTATGAACGAGTTTGAATTGCTGTTTTCAATTTGAATTGGAGAATGGTCAATTGAAGGCACGTACACGATGAAATTGATTGCTGGAACTAAGTTGGTATTTTGATCCAATCCCCACTCAGAATAATCAATGAAAGTACTCGTGTCTGATTCTTTTAAAAACCAAGTCCCTTGAGACCCATCCTCTGCCTCTTCATAACGTAATTTGATGTTATCGCTCAAAATTTCATAATGTTCCACTTGTGAATCCATTGTAAAGTTGGCAAAATCTTTCAAATTCTCCAAGTAGTTGATGAATAGCCTACTAACTTGCTCAATGTCCCAAGCAATTGGAGTGACTCCTCCTTGTAATAGAGATAATGTGACATGATATTCTGGTGAATATGGGATTTTGAGCACACTCTCTGGCACTGATAAGTCTTTGAACATCGATATTTCTGAAACAAAAACGTGGTTGATTAAAACTTTTGAAATAAATTCAGGGACTTTGTTATTTGTGATGACAGTTGTAGATAAAAACACCTTGATTATCTTGTCATCAAATGGGGAAATGTAAATTGATTCAGTGTCATCGGACGTTTCTAAAACAATCTTGTAGTCTTCAGATGATCCAGCACCATCTTTCAAGACGATCTTCCAGTCGATGGGAAGTTCCTGTTTGGATAGCTCAACGTCCACCAATTGTTGTGCTTCTTGCAACATTGGTTTTAGTGGAACAGGAAGGTCAATATATACTGGTATCTCATAATGAATCATGGAATTTAACTCTCCGTTCAATTTGTAGATTTTATCCTCGGGCAATTCTGCTCTGTGAACCGTTGTCGTCAAACACCACAAGGGAAATCCAATCACACCCGCTATAAACAGAATGGATAGTATGATCCAACGTCTGGTAATGATGTCCTCTCGATCTTCCTTGGGTAATTCGGCGCTCATTATGTATCTATGGCCTTCTCTGACCTTGTTAAACCTATCTAAAGACTTCAACAATGATGAATCTCCACCAAATGCTTTGTCCGGTATTTAATTTTTTGGTGTCTTCGAAAACATATATATATATATATATAGATATAGTGATTTTCAGGGTGCGCGATCTGCTGGAATTCAGCAG
>JAJMAB010000056.1:0-78239 GCA_030564825.1 Ogataea sithepensis | reverse complement strand
CGGTCTCACCAACCAAGATTGGCTTCTTAGTCTTGATGCTAGCAACAGATTCTCTTATGGCTTTACTAGTTGCCATAATGTTCTTTAAAATATCTTCGTCAGTGAAGTTGCACTTGGCAATGGTCAGGGCCACACAGGAATTCTTTTGTCTAAAAGGTTGCGTACCCAAACTTTGTTGGATAACTTCCTTGATGTCGTTCGTCACTGTTCCTCTCTTTGCATTTGGCATCAATCCTCTAGGACCCAATATTCTGGCCACTTTTCTAAGACTGGTCTCCATATCGCTCGTTGCGATAATCTTGTCAAAGTTCAATTCGACGGAACCGTTTTGGATCTCATCGATAAATTTAATATCACCAACGGTAACTGCACCGAGTTCAAGTGCCTCTTGTCTCTTAGCTTCATCGTTTGAAAGCACACAAATTCTTGTTTCTTTCAATGGTTTAGGGAAACGAACTGCTCCTGAAAGAGGTGTCACACCACGTTCAGATAGAACGGTGGTACGGATGTTGATGACTGCCTCATTTAGAGGTCTTCCAACTTCAGCGGCCCTCAAGTATCTCAAAGCCTGAGGAATCTCCATAAACAGTGGTGACATATTGGCCGGTTTCTTTGCATTGGATTTACGTTGTGCATCTTTACGTGCTATTCTCTTTTCAGCTTGCTTCTTTGCATCGATTTCCTTTTTCGTCTTTGGTGCTTGGATGAACGATGTGGTCGAGAACGCTCTGATGACAGGTGATGGCGTCTGAAAAGCAAATGATCTTATTAATGACATCGCTAGTCAATGTTATATCCTTATATGGTGTTAAATGATAATAGGGGTATATCACGTCGTCCCATCCAAATGTGAATGTTCATGATTAACCCAGAAAGCTGAAAACGACGAGTTGAAAAAATTGGAAAAAAAACTGAGGTGGGTAATTGATTATGTCATATAAATTTTACCCAGTCTTTTGTTACCCGGACTTTTAAATGGGAGCCATTTGATCCACTGCCCATTTGTATTACCTTCCACTACTTGCTGTTTCTTTTACCGTTTTGTCTTAACTTAAATTATAAATCACTGTATTTTGAAAATAGTTACACCGATAATTAATCAAACTCCTTCTCATAATCGGTCAAGACGTATCTATATCTACCTTTACCAGCGTTCGCATTTTCCAAGACGTAGTGAACGTTCTCTTTACTGATTGGCACTTTTTCAACCCAGCCTTCCAATTTCTTCTCGCTTGCTAGTTTTAGCATGTCTAACATTTCCTTTCTAGATCCCAAGTGACTTGAGCCAAACAAGGATCCGTTCTTCAACAACTCCATTGAGGACAGTTCAAATGGCTCTTCAGGCAAACCGACACTGATAAATTTATGGTGGACTTTCAAAAGGGACAAGTATGGGCCAACCTTGAAGTTTGATGAGTTGGCACAACAGATGATCAAATCAAACTTGTATTGTAGCCCTTCGTGCCAGCCTTCCTCCTGTGTAGCAACAAAATTGTCGGCACCGATTTTCAAAGCATCTTCCCTTTTAGCATTAGTTCTAGAAAACACCCAAACTTCGTTGTCTAAAGCTTTAGCAAATAGTGTAGCAAAGAATCCCAAGCCTCCCAAACCAACGATACCAATCTTGAGTTTTTCTGGGCCTGAAGCACCATTTCTAACCAAAGGAGAGTAGGTTGTGATGCCTGCACAAAGCATTGGTGCCACTTTCTCGTAATCCAAGTTAGCAGGAATATGGAAGACGTAATGCTCATGTGCTCTAATATGGGAAGAATATCCTCCAAAAGTTCTTGAGCCGTCGCTATAGGTAGCATTGTAAGTATCGATCCATTGAGGGCAGTACGTCTCGTTGTCATTTTGGCACATCTCACATTCAAGGCAGGAACCAATCTGTGCGCCAACACCGACTAAATCGCCAACTTTGAATTCTGTGACGGCTGGTCCAACCTTGACAACTTCTCCGACAATTTCGTGACCGACAATAGCAGGAAGTGTAGGTCCACCACCCCACAATTCGGATCCACGTAATGTGTGGCAATCGCTACCACAAACACCACAGCACTTGATCTTGATGTCCACATGCCTTTCTTTGAATGGGGTTGGATTGAACTTGATTTTTTCAACGGTTGACCACTTGGCAGGGTCTGGGGACGTGACTGCAAAACCTTCGAATGTGTTCATGATGATCGATGACCTCAGTAATGTAAAAGAACAGATGTAAGCATGGAAGGATGTAAAAAAAGAAAGCAGAGAAAGGAGAGTGTGGAAGAATGGAAACGGGCATATATATATATATATATATATATACGTATATTGAATATCGCTGTTTCTCGAGCGATTCGAATGGCCACAATGATTGCAACGGTACGATGGATTAATCCGTGGAGCAGGTGGGGAAGAGGTCAAACCTGTGCCAACGTTTCCCGATGAGGAAACACTGGCGGGCCACTACCGGAGTCCTTCGGTTGCTTCAATATGCTCCCGCTTGTAAGCTCTACCGATATTTCATCAATATAAATACCTATATGTACATATACTCAAGTCAGTAATGATATTTTATATATATATATATATATATATATTATATAGTATGACATATATACAAAATTCAAATGGGTGTCTCTGTCCATGAAGGGGTGGAGCAAACGATCTTCAAAATTAAGCATCCTGGAGATACACAAGCACCAGCGAGCCGCAGTCCAAGACATTCTTTGAAATATTTTTTTTCTTTTTCCATCAATCAAGTCAAACGTCATGTCTATTGTAAAACACAAGCTAGAAACAGCTAGAATTACATCGGTAGATGTACAGATCTTTGACTAGGCACATTTATAAAATCTTATTTAGAATGTCTCAGAAGAAGAGCACCAAAAAGCCAGTGATATCGATCATTGGAACCACTGGAGTTGGCAAGTCACAATTGAGCATCCAGCTTGCAACAAGGTTCAATGGTGAAATAATCAATGCTGACTCAATGCAGATGTACAAGGCAATTCCCCAAATAACCAATAAGCACCCAATGGATGAGAGGAATGGCATAGCGCATCATGTTATGAATCACGTTAACTGGGATGAAGAATATTTCATACATAGGTTTAAAGAGGAGGCTCTATCTGCCATCGATGACATTCACAGCAGAGGAAAATTACCTATAATAGTTGGCGGTACACATTACTATTTGCAAAGCTTACTATTCACAAATAGGACTATAGATACCAATGAAGATGTGCAGGAAGAGGAGGGCAACCCTTTGACTGACGAACAGGAGAAGATATTGGAAGGACCTGTTGATGTTGTGTTGAGCGAACTGAAACGGTTAGATCCTCTATTGAGTGGTAAGTTCCATCCAAATGACCACCGAAGAATACGAAGAGCATTGGAGATTTGTTACAAGACAGGAAAACCGACTTCAGATATCTACCAGATACAGAAGGAGGTTGGGACCGCTGAATCATCGCTTCGATTCAACACGTTGTTTCTCTGGTTGTTTAGTAAGCCTGACAATTTGGATGAGAGGTTAGATTCAAGGGTGGACAAGATGATGGATTTAGGTGCTCTTGGTGAACTACAAGAGCTGTATGAGTACTACTTGAAACAAGGCGGTGGTGAAGGTAAAGTTTCATTGGATACCGGTGTTTGGCAAGTGATAGGATTCAAAGAGTTTCTTCCATTTTTAACTTCCTCGAGTGGGTTCAACAGTATATTAGGTCAGGATAAGGAATCGATTTTGCGAGATCCTGCGTTTAAAGAGTGTTTGAATGAGATGAAGTTAAAGACGAGAAGGTACGCTCGAAGACAAGTTAAATGGATCAAGAACTCGTTAGCACCCGAGCTAGCGGCCGAATTGAAACATGGATTGATCAACGGAGGTTCTATTTTCGTGCTAAACGCAACAGATTTAGCAAAATGGGAAAAAGAAGTGGGTGATAGAGGTGAATCTATATGTGATGAGTTCCTACGTGGTGATTTGAATCTTGGTTATCGTGATTTAGAGCAGGTTCCTGCTAGCTTGAAAGTTGAAAAGCTGGGTATAGTTGAACGAACAGATGGTGAAGTGCCTGTTAAAAAGAAATTTGATGAGAGCAAGTGGAAACACTATACCTGTGATGTGTGCCTAGGTAAAGATGGCAATCCTCTGGTTCTTGTTGGTGATCAGTATACAGACCATTTGAATAGCAGAAAGCATAGAAACGCTTTGCGGAAAAGAGAACGAGGAAGTGGTAAAGACGAGTGGATGAGAAAGAAAGCCAAGCAGGAACAGGAGGCCAATAATATCGAATAACGAAATTTATTATTGTAGATATAATTTAGGTTAACGATATAATTACTTGCATATATTCATAAAAACATAAATCCAGTCCCAGTAAAACTAAAATGAAAAAACAAAAATAAATAATTAAAATAAATAACTCGACAGTAAAGAATAAATTACACACCATATTCCTCAGCGATGGTATCCAACTTCTTTTCATTGGCAAGATCCTCTCGTTCATCTTTGCTCAATCTGTACAAACTGATGATCCACGCTATGGCATTCACCAACTTCGCTAGTAATTTCGGTAGTTGATAGGATGGATAGATCAAGTTGAAGTTCAGCACTAACTCACCAGCATACCCTATAATCTCCAAAAACGTCTTAAAATTCTCTGTGTACAGAAGTACCAATCTTGCATCGTTAGAATCGGCAGCTTGATCTTGTTGTTCATTGGACCCATCGTTAGAGTCCACGCTAGCCAACTTGCGGATCTTATCATCAGATGATATCAGTGACATTTCCAATTCCGCAAACCTAATCATCTTGTTTATCCGTATCATTTTCAACACTAAGTTCTTCAAGTTTATAAGAATGATGACGATGTAAAATTTGGACAAGTTCTTGATGACGGTTTCCAAAGCTTTGAATTTCCCCGATAACCTGGAACTCTTGAACAAATTTTGGAAGATCACAAAATTGTCAAACAATGATATCAATGACTCTAAGTTATGGAGCAACTTGGACTCGAACTGGGTATACTTAGAGCCCCAAGTTACAGTCTTCTCCCTCGTGGCAACCTTGTCTCCCATACTTCTATTAAACTCATTATTCTTGTTAATGTCTTGGTCATGGAGATCAAAGTTCAACGCCGGTAAGACTATTGGACTCTTGTCAACGGTTCTCACTATTCTGCTACTAAAACTACTAAAGCTGTTTGTCCTGCTTAAAGCTTTAGGCGAGTATAAAGTTGGGGTCGTTGAGCTTGAATTCGATGAGTTTGATGGTGCATTTCGAACTTTCTTAGAAAGGTACCGTTTACTTCCTTCCCCAGCATTCTTCACTAGATATCCCAAATACAGTATCTTCAAGGTGTTCTGCAAAGTCTTGTCGTTGCCTGTATCCAAGTTTTTATTCATCTTCAACACAGAGTTGTACTCGTTGATCGCATGGTTATTGGTATCACGGTTATGTTGCCTTGCTTTGGCCGCTTTTTCCAAGATGGAGACAAAACTTCTGATCCTAGGCAAGTTGGTCTCTGAAAATGAGGCACCAGACATATCTATGACGCTTGTTGATTGTATAACAAAGGATGTCGGTAGTAGCACAAGTCAATAGATACTGTCAGATATATTCGCCCAAAACACATGTCACAGTAATCAACCACAGGGGGCCAGCCAAATAGGCCCACCAGTGAGCACGCGCTCCTCAAGAGTCAAACGAAACCGTGGGGTTGTAAGTTTGCAACTGGCTTCCCAAAATGGAAGGCAGTCGCGCCGCCAGCCTCCCAATTCTGTTGTGCAGAGGTGTACGCATGTACATCTTAGAGTTTAGCGGCGTCTGTCGTTTTTTGTTACTGTGTCTGTCAATCTTCACGACGTGACAGAACTACAGGTTAAATCGCCGCCAGTGTAGTAAAACACCGAAATTACGTCAGTATACCACATTTTTGTTATGTGATTACGTGAACAGAATCAGCTAATTAAAAAAAAAAAAAAATTTGTGCTGTTCGCAAATTGTTGGTGCCGCAAAAACTGACCGGAACTATATAAAAGAGGCATTTCCCACTTTTTCTTTGCTCGCCTTCGCTCAACGTTTTACTGCTGTTAAGAGAGCCCTTTCTTTTGCTCTTTCTTCACTCCATTGAATAGGTAGCTGTTTTCCCCCAACAAGATTTGATTGTCAATAATTTCCTGTTTCGGTCACATTAACAATTCCACCTCCATTCCATTTTTGAAATTAGAGTGTGCATTATTTACTTAACCATAACTAATTAACCGTATCTTTGTATCGTGAACTGTTTTTAGTTGTCTAACAGTTACTACTAATATATTCACCTGCGTTTCTGTTTTACTATAAAAAATTTTAAAAAAACAGAAGAGACGACTACATCACCTTTTTTTTATCTTTTGGGTAACAAATCATAAGAAACAATTGAGTAATTTTTGAGATATTCATAGCTTTTTATTTTAATCGTTAAAAGTCGCTTTAAAAACACATCAGCCACAATATATCGGACAGTCATAATTACAACGAGTGAACTCCGTAAACGTTGCAACCATGTCCAATCCAGTCGAAGAATTTGAATCCATTTTGAAAGAATTGCCAACGTTGAAGGCGCCAGGTGTTTCTGGCTCTAGAATCAAGAAATTAAGAGACTTATTCATTAATAACGTTGCAGAGGAATCTAAGCTTGTTCAGAAAGTGTACGAAACATGTAAGGCTAGTCCTGCATCAAATAAACTAGGTATTGTGTACGTTGTCGATGCTATCGTCAGAGGCTTGCGTGATGAGTCCTCTTTAGAAGGTAAAGAAGATGAGATCTCGGAATCTGCTCCTGAAGGAACCCCACAATCAGCCCTATTCAAGTTCCAATCTTTGATTGAACCAATTATGGATGATGCTATCCAGGTTTCAACCGACGATGTTAAGGAAAAGATTAGTAAACTAGTTGATATTTGGTCGAAGTCAGACACTTTCCAAAAATCAACTATTCAATCTATTAAAGATAAGCATTTTAAAACAAATACTCCTCCTGGTACTCCTCCAAAGAAGAAAGTCTCGTTTGCTACGGATTTAACTAGCAGTGATAACGGCAATGCGGGTGGTTCCACTGATTCTCCATCGGTCTCCTCCAACACGTCATCATCATCGTCTTCAAAGGATCCCTCCTCTGTTTTACAAAATTTGGCCAACCTGGCTAGAAATAGCCCATCACCAGCTGTTAATAACTCCTTGTCCCCTCCAACGAACAATAATGTGCCACCCGTTCAAAATGCTGGTCCAAACCCATCCGCTGCCGCTGGTGCCGCTGCCAGTTCCGATCCGAACGCTATATTCCAATTGTTGCAAAGTATGAACAAGATTAACGGCGCTCAACAGAATTATCAACAGCAATCCCAATTTGGGGGTGTGCCTCAACAACAACAGAATCAGTCTTATCCAATCCAGCAAGGTCACCCTCTTCCATCTCAAGAATCTCGTTACAGAGAAAGAGATGGTGGTAGAGGCAGAGATAGAGGCGGCGATAGAGGTAACCCGTTAAGTAGACGACAAAGATCTAGATCTCCAAGACGTAGAAACGAAGAACCAAAATCTACTCACGTTGAAGGTGAAAAGAATGTTCCTGGTACGCCCCATTTCAGAGAGAAGAGTCCTTACATTGATCCAAGTATTCCGCAAGGTTGCATCAAAGTTGGATCCAGAACTGTCTTCATCGGTGGTGTTCCACATTCTATGGATGAACGTGCTCTAACTCAGCAATTAAGACCATATGCTGAAGTTCAGAGTGTTATTTTGAATAACGAAAGAAAGCATGCCTTCGTTAAAGTTTACTCCAGAAATGAAGCTGAACAGGTGATTCAAGCCTTCTCTGTGTCTCATCATCCATCCGGTTTAAGAGCCAGATGGGGTGTTGGTTTTGGTCCTAGAGACTGTTGTGACTATCAATCGGGTATCAGCACCATCCCAATCAGTAGATTGACCGAAGCTGATAAAAAATGGATCTTGACTGCAGAATGGGGTGGAACCAACGGTATGCCAATTCAGAGTGGGTTATTTATCGAAGAACCAGATATCGAAGTTGGTACTGGTGGTGTCTCATCGAAGTCGATTTCCAAAAAGATGCCAACCAACTCTACACATAACGGACCTAAATCTGACGGTATGCCAATTACAGGGTATGGTTCAAGAAATGATGGTATGCACGGTGGTCGCAGCCATAACCAATATCAACAGCATTTATCTCCACCAACTCCATATGGTCAGCCTGTGGCTAATCCAAACAACATTCCGATGAATTTCGGTAACTTTGGTCAGTCACCACCACCTCCACCTGCCGGTATGCAGGGAGTTGGCATGGATCAGACTCAGATGATGGCAACTATGATGGCTGCCATGCAACAGACTTTACAACAACAACAACCTCAACAGGGAGGCCAACAACAACCGGATATGAGTGCCATGTTCCAGAATTTAGCGAACATGATGAGACAAAATCAACAGCCACGTTAGACATCAAAATAAATAACTTCTATGTAGATAAATGTAAACCCGATCTCTGCTATAATTTCTGAATGAACGACTGTTTTATTAAAAATATTTAGTACATTTTAATTGATTGCTTTTTTAACTATAATATCGTAGATGGATCGAATACTGTAAGTATAATGTAGCTAACTGTTAAGTCTTAACATTGCAAGCGTCGCTGATATCGGTCGATCGACGCCACTCTCAACGTTCACAGATCGGTGTCGAGTGAGTTAGAATCTGTATGAGTATCTCTCAGTGCGACGACAAAATTACGTTTCCTTTTCTCTCGAGCCGAGGCGTTGAAAAATGGGTCTGCCGTTGTCATTTTATGAGGGTCCTTACGTTTAATCTACCCGCAAACTGGATGCTTTTCAATTAAAAGCACAATTACTTCAAGGATGGGTAAGGGACCAACGTTATTGAATTTTGACGCTTTTTCTAAGTCCACTGATGATTCCCGGATCAAAACTACCTCCGGAGGAATCTTGACTTTGATTTGCTTCGTCACAACGTTCATCTTGTTGATCAACGAGTACTCCGATTACAAGAAAGTTGTGACGAGACCCGAATTGGTGGTGGACAGAGATAGAAACAAGAAGTTGGAGATCAATTTAGATGTGACGTTCCCTAACATGCCATGTGACCTGCTAAGTTTGGACATTATGGATCTAACAGGAGACGTGCAGATTGATTTGTTGTCATCTGGATTCACCAAGATCAGATTGAACAGAGATGGTTCTGAAATTGGCGAAGAAGCAATGGATGTCAACGAAGACGTGAAGTTGATTTCTGATGATCCAAGCTACTGTGGTTCTTGTTATGGCTCAATCGACCAATCTCAAAACGATCAATTCCCACAGGACTTGAAAGTGTGTTGTAACACTTGTAACGCTGTCAAGATGGCGTATGCACAAGTTGGATGGAAGTTTTACGATGGCAAAGACATTGAACAATGTGAAAAGGAAGGTTACGTTCAGAAAGTGAACGACAGATTGAACGAAGGTTGTAGAGTGAGAGGTACAGGTGAGATCAACAGAGTTGGAGGTAACCTTCATTTTGCACCAGGTACGTCGATTACTGCACATGATAAGCACGTCCATGACTTATCCTTGTATGACAAGTTCCCAGAGAAATTCAACTTCCGTCATACTATTCACCATTTCTCGTTTGGTTTGGATGATAGTCTCACTAACGAGTACAGCACGACACATCCTTTAGATGGCAGAGAAGCCACCGTTGGTGACAAATACCAGATGTACTCGTATTTCCTGAAGGTTGTGAATACGAGGTACGAGTTTTTAAACGGTAAAGTGGTGAACACGAACCAATTTTCTGCCACTGAACACGACAGACCTTTGAAAGGTGGTAGGGACGATGACCATCCAAATACGATTCATGCTAGAGGTGGATTACCGGGTGTCTTCTTCCACTTTGATATTAGTCCAATGAAGATTATCAACAGAGAACAGTACAACAAGACGTGGAGTGCATTTTTACTAGGCGCGTGTGCTGCTATTGGAGGTGTTTTGACGGTGGCATCTGTTTTGGATAGAACGATTTGGACGGTGAATAAGATGTTGAAGGACAAGAAAGATACATGAATGGATAGTATTTTTGTTTCATGTATGTAGAAGATAAATAAATATTTTAAAAGAGCAATCATGTCATACGGCTAAGCAACTTTTTTACGAGTAAAACTGTCTATCGCACCTTGAGGCGGGTTTCTAATTCATCCCTAAGGCTTTTCTTTCTAGAAAAGACTTGCTTTCCACAAAAAAATCTGGTTCATTCGTTCTATTATTTTTGTGAACAACAACGAGCACAGTTTGAAGGACGTGCAACGTTTCAGTTAAAGAGACTGTTAAAAATGGTAGCTGCCTGTGGAGAATTAATCAGCGCGCACTGTACTCTACATGTATGCCACATTGGTTCGGTATATAGCAATGAGATCCCAAGTTAACATACAAATTTTAAACGGTATATAAAAGTAAACAAAAGAATTGAAGGCATTACACAAAACCCTCACTATACTGATTCGTTTTCAAATGCAAGATCAGTGCCTTACTCTGTGTTTTCTTGTCTTGTTCCTGCACGACGCTGAAAATGAACTTGCCAGGGCGATCATTCAGTAACCTGATTGAAGCTCCAACAAAACAGCTAATCAATTCTGGTCTCGTTTCTCTATCCTGACTTATCTTCCAAATTTCAACGTTCGTTTTCCCAACAAGGATTAACGAACGATCTAGAGGGTCAAAGGCCGCTTGGATGCATTCAAAGCTTAGATCAAAGGGCTCCAATCGAGAGCTATAGTACTTTGTTATTTCTTCGTTGAAGGAGAAAAATTCGCATGATCATGAATAAACAGCTATTAGTTCATCATCTCCTGAGGTCGATGGAATGGTGAAAGCTGCCACCGGTTTGTGGCCATGTCGACAAGCTGTATCGAATTGTTGGTCCAGCATTGGATAGATAAAATACCGGGCTGAATTTAGGGGTCACAAAGACCTCAGTATTATGCAGGTAAAGTCGTTTCATTATAGCATATAATTCTATGTACTCCGTTTTAGTAATCAGACGTTTATTGATCAAAGGTATGAATACAACAGTCTCATTGTGCCAACACATGAGGAAGAAACACGAAAATTTATAGGGCTCTGACGGGACAGTCTGGTGTATGATCTCGAATGAGGTCATTGGTTCGAGAAGAATCAAACGGGATGAAATGCAGGACTTGTTATATAAGTACATAACAATGAGAGCAGAGCATATGTTGGGACTCTGTATAACGCTTTATCGACTTGGAAAAAACAGAACTTGGTCTTTGAAACGACGACTTTTCTTACAGCAGGAACCGATAAAATCTTCCTCCAAGTCTTATGTTTGTCCATCTCACCCATATAAAGTCCATCTGAGCAGCCAACAATGAAGTGGGTGACCTTGGATAATACGAGAATGTCGATAGAGAAAATTTCTGCCGTGGATCTCGAAGTCTTAAAATCTGGTTTGTAATCGGCAGCTTGAATAGCCTTATATACTGGATCCAAGTCCTGTAGTTCATTCGTTGGCATACAGAATGTGTCGGATGGTACCTCTTTCGAAAAAAATGATCCATTGATTAATTCTAATTTGTACGTTTTGTTCAACCTGCCAAAAAGATCATATCTGTTAACCAGAAAATTCTTGGCAAAACAAGACAGCTTCCATTTTGAATCATTTTGAACTGTGAAGGAATAAGATTTTCTGCAACCTGAGTCTTTAATGGATAAATATCTGTGCCCTTTCACTAATAGATCTTCATAAGACATGTAGCGAAGTGCAACAGGTGGTTTGCCCAGAGTATAGGTGCTTCTGTACGTCTTGGTTAAAACTAGAAAATAGTTATCCAACAAGTACAATAGAGATGGATCTTCATCAACAAATGTATCTATTGGTACTCTCGCTTTTCTATCGTTGTTGAACAGATTGGTCATTTCTGGATAAAGAAGATCACGGCAAACCACGACTTCGCTCGTTTCATTTATTTGATTCATCAAGCAGTTGTTTTGATTGGCTTGAATCAGTTCCGTCAGACTATCGTAAATTTCTGTACTCCAAATAATGGCTAATTTATCCTCCAGATTTTTGTTGATTTTCAGTAAACGTCCTGCCACCAATCTGATAGGACAAAAACCTTGCAAGAAATGCGATTGAAGTAACTTTTCACAGAGCATAGTTCAGTCTTTTCAATTCTTTCGATCCAGTTCTGAGCAGATTCACTCAATTTAAGTTGACTTAAAAGAACGATGCCTTTGGAAATTGAATCATATTTAGATGAAAGGTTCACAATCCAATCACGAAAAACCTTCAAAACATAGTTATCGTTTACAAAAAGCTTGTAGTTAAATGCAGGTGCTAGACTCTTAACTAATTCGTCGAATTCCATAAACGATCTCTCCAATCCAGCAAAAACATTAATTAGACATTAACGCTTCGTTAGTCATCAAGCTGGGTCCATAATATGTAACCATTCTCTTCAGGTTCACTCTGAGATATCTTAAAACTAAAAACAACACAAACATTGCGTTTTGCTTTTCAAACTCTGTCTTATTCCAGCTGGTCAACGTCTTCGTTTGGTCAAGTCCCAACTGCCAGAATTCAACATATCCTTTACCATCAAACTCATCTAAGTTATGTTTCATATTCAACGATTTAGCTTCAATAATAACCCTGATATCCATGAATAATTTTTTTCTAAAGATTGAAAAATTGTCGACATTGTAATCCTTGTTTGACAAATGGTGGTTGCAACTGTTACCACACTCACTCTTTCTTCTTTCATGCTCCCGCGTAAATTCCATGATGGAGGTCCTGATCAATATGAATATAATTTAGGATAGTTTTCGCTCTGATGAAAATATAGGGAGATTATATATATATATATATATATATTTGCCTAATTATTTGAGGGAAGCCAAGTCTAGCTCTGTGGAGTGATCTCTTATCAGTAAAAAAATCGGTCTGTCTTCTCAAGGGCTGCACTACCGTGCCTTCCCATAACTCCAGTCTCTTACGATACGATATCACCGCCTGCGCCTCCTTGATCAGAACCACAACACTCCATGAATCCAACTATAAGCGATCTGGTTTACATTGCAGTTTTCATATATGGAGGCATGTACAATATGACTCTAAAAGGTCCATGAAAACCAAACTGCGACCGCGATCGAGCCTGATATGCAGGGTCCTTTATCGCGCGAGGACCGGCACAGCATTAAGCCTAAAACAGCCTGGTAAATGCTGCTAAAGACGAGTTACTCTCTGAATACCTGATAGAGATGAAGGTTGATCTATATCTATTTGTATCAAACATAGCTAGTTTGGAACTACTTATTTGTCCTAATACTAGTAAAGAGCAGCACAACTTGATCCAATATATAATTTAGAAATGCTTCTGGGCGGTGCTCCCAACAGGTCAATGTGCCGAGTTTTTCATCGATGCTTTTAAGGAGAAGATAAAACTATACTCCACACGAAAGATATGTATCAATTGCTTCTACCATTGGATTTTCTGGAAATTTTTAGTATTTTCTGTTTTCTTTTGTCAACATTGGTTGTCCCATTTAGTCAAATTCTCCCAGACATTAGTAACAACGGCTGCACTTTAGAATCTATATCGAATTAAAGAGAAGAGCGTTTCTCATTGGCAGTTTATATAAAATATTATTCAAATACCATTTTCTCGTTGTAAAAAGTGTTAATTTGAAGCTTTACTAATAATAACATACCTATACGTGGACAGGTAAGTTTGAACATCAATCGTGATCTAGCTTTACGCACGGTTACCGAAACGTTTTCCAGTTGACTTTCTAGAGGTTTTGATTGCATTGACCTATTATAACAAAAAAAAATACTGTGATTATTTCTGTTAAACACAGCGTTACTATTGAGGTTTTGATATAAAACTATTAATGCTACGGATAAGTTAACAATAGATTTTTGCCTGTTGTTTATCCCTGGTGATCAGCACTTTTTTAGCAACTAAAAAACATATCTGTTAACAATGAATTTAACTTCCATAAATAGCGTGTAGACATCATTGCTCAATTGGATGAGTATCAACTAAAATTCTGATAGATATGGTTGAAAAGAGCATAAACTCTGGCTAAAGAAGAAATTGTTTAGGGAGATAGTTGTGGAAGTCTAGTTGATATCTGAAGTGATTCAAATTAAAACGAAGCATGTATCAAGATAGATTAGGGTGAACAGTACTGCACAGTCCATACGGAGACTGTATATATGAGAAGTACAATAGCTGCCGCAAACGGAAATGGGAGAAAAAGAAGGGAAAGAGGGAACCGACGTCGACGCGTCGCCAATATTGGAGACGCGACGGGAAAAGAAAAACAATTAAATTGAAATTCACGAAATCCACAACGCCCATCCCGTGCATACATGCTCAATTCATGCCCATTCGCCTGTTTCTTCCAAACACACACACACATTGTTGTTCATGACACTAGTTTCTTCAGTTCATATAATATATATATATATATAATATATATTATATATATACCCACCTACCCCTTGAAGTTGCATGTGTTGATTCTGCTGACTTTCAAGCAAGCAACTTATCCCACATTGTGTACCTCTGTTCATTGACCGTCCTTTTTTTTTTTGTTCCTGGAACGACACGAAATTAATAAAATAGGCGGCCCCCATCTCACATTCATTTTCAACGTACATTCATTTCTTATACCCAGTTGGACGGCCCCCGTTTCCCTATCACTGTCATTCAAACCAACTAACAAATTTCCACAAAAATAACTTTGAAGCACCTTTCTGTCGCTTAATCAATTAATTGCTAATAATAATAAAATAACAGCCTTGGCCAATTTGGCATCACATTCCTTCCCGCCCCTTTTGCTAACGATCGATCCAATTCAAAAGAAAAGAAAAAAGCTAGCCTACATACAGATTAAGCTATACCCCTCCAACAATGTCACATATACCACCAATACGTTCGAACTCCTCGGTATCCACTCTTTCCTCTGCTTCAAGAACTCTAAGTGGCCCCATGGCGGCCACCACGATGATCATGAACAAGCAGGCTAGCCATTCCGATTCGTTGTACTACGTGTCCCTGAATCTACTCCATCGGTTGGGTAAAGTGCCTGGAATGAAGCCTTATTTGGAATTGGCATTTGCTAAAGCAGAAGAAAATTCAGAGCAACAGGCCATCTCTCTAAGCTCGAAAAATCTGAAATTGAACGAACAAAGAAAGAGCCAAACTTCCAACAACAGTAACAAGCGAGACAGTTCACCTTTCTCCGACCAGTTGCTAAGTTATTGGAATAGTACTTTATATACTTTCAGTGCTGGAATATTGCCTGCCCAAGTCGGTTACGACCCAGTGACACCTATCTGGAAGTTATTTCAACAAGGTGCTCCATTATGTTTGATCTTCAATTCTTTGAGTCCCGAAAATTCAATCGAATTAGTCAGCTCCGATGATTTGAAAATTTGCAAGATGAGTGTTTATAAGTTCTTGAGTGCTTGCAAGATGTTCTTGAACGTGAGAGATGATGAACTATTCCCGATCACTAGTGTTTTCTCTGATGATACCAACAACTTAATAAAAGTGATACATGCCGTTAACTTGGTGTTGAATTTCGATACGAGGTTCGATATGCAAGGTGTGGAGGATCAGTTGACTGTGTCAGATTCCAGATCGAAAGTTGTGAAAGAGTTGGTGGAAACAGAAAGAAAATTTGTTCAAGATTTGGAAGTGTTGTTCAGATACAGAGGAGAATTGATCAAATCTGAAAGTATATCCAGCGAAAACATCAACATGTTGTTCCCCAATTTGACTGAAATATTGGATTTCCAAAGAAGATTCTTGGTTGGTTTAGAATGCAATGCTACGGTGCCCAACAAGTACCAACGAATTGGATCTGTATTCTTGCATCCTGGATCGCAGGGTTTTAGAATCTATGAGCCTTGGTCTTTGTTCCAAAATTCAGCCATTGAATTTGTTAACAAAGAGTCCACCAATTTGAAAAAAGCATCTGCATTGATCGGGAGTGCCTACGAACTACAAAGTTTCTTAATCAAACCTATTCAAAGACTTTGTAAGTATCCAATGTTGTTGCAAGAGTTGTTGAAGTTGACCGATTCGTCTTGGCCAAACTATTCCGAGTTGAATGCGGCTTACCTATGTGCCAAAGAGGTTGCCAATAACATCAACGAATCTCAAAGAAAGTCCGAAAATGTGCAATTGGTCAAGGATTTACAAAATAAGGTGATAGATTGGAAAGGGTATACGATGATTAATGCTGGCGACTTGCTGTTTGCCAACGTTGTCACAGTGAGAGATTTGTTGAGTGATGGACATTCTTCTGAGAAAGAGGTTCATTGTTATTTGTTTGAAAAGGTTATATTTTTTTTCAAAGAAGTGCATCAGAAGAACAGATTGCTAACGAATAGAAAAAAATCATCAACATCCTTGTCGTCTGCCAATTCTCCATCCCAACAAAATGTCCAACTTTCGTTAAACGGTATAGTTTACATCAACAAGATCTACAGATGTGCGGCGTCGGATACCTCTCCATACTTTTCAAACGTTCCTTCGGGTCATTTCCTAACGCTAAGATGGAAAGGTAACAAAGACAGTGGAGGTTGCGTGATCAAGTTTAGAACAGAAGAGCAGATCAACCAATGGGATCTAACTATCAAGAGACTTTCGAGTGACGACGATTACTTCTCGTCGAACAACAACGGTAACGGTATCGAATCCCCATATCCGGTAGATGGCAACAGTCCTACTACTACAGCTACAAATACAGGTGGATCGACGACTGGTAGTCGGTTGTCCGGTACAAGATCGTCGTCGACGTCGTCCGACCATTCACCATACTTCTTACCAAAGATGAGAACAACGAGCTCTGCAGCATTAAACAACAACTATCCACCGCTACCAATTGAGAAGAAGTTGAGATCTGTGTCGTCACCTGCCTCGATCATGGATAGAAATTCACCAAACTCCAGTGGATCAATGAATTGGAACAATGACTACATGACGCTGAATTCGAATATGAGCAACTTATCTATCTCTCAGAGTTCAATTGCTCCAGGAAGTGGTGGTAGCAACAACAACAACAACAACAACCTTCAACAGTTGCCACCATTGCCGGTGTTATCTCAGCTGCATCAATTGCAGATACAACAGCAGCAGCAACAGAAGAAACAACAACAGCAACAGCTGCAGCAGCAGCAGCAGCAAGGGACTGTGAATATCAAGTTGATATATAACAATGTCAATACGGTACACTTGTCGGTGGCTTCAAACTTGAACTTCCAACAATTGAAGACCAACCTGGTTAGCAAGTTGAAGTATTCGTTTGGAGGAACTTTGATCAACTACGAATGGTTTGAGAAGAATGAGATCAAATTCAAGTTTAGAGATGAAGATGGTGATTTCATCAGGTTCCAAAGTGACGACGACTGGTTGATTGCGAAGGAGATGCTGGATGAGATAGACGATGAGGAGGAGCGGATATTGAACATCAAGGTTATGTAGAGTTAGAGTTAGAGTAGAGTTAGAGATCTTAACGAAACGACACGACACGACACGACACGAAGCTAAACGATTAACGGTAACGTTAGCTACATATAAAACAAACAAACAAACAAACAAACTGCCCGAAAGCAGTAATTAGGCCAGATGCAACGTACGACAAAGTACCGATCGGGACATAGGCGAGTCCGATGGGGAAAGTGACAACGATTCCCTAAAACGGGCAATTGCAAGCAAGGGTGGTGCAGAGGTGTAAGTCAGAATGTGGAATTTCGCGCGCCCTGCGGCTCAATTGCAAATTTGCGCAACCTGATTGGCCAGCCGCACGGCATCGCACCAAACGGCCCGCTGAAAAATTAAAACAAAAAAAAAACTTTTCACTGCTCCACACAGCCCGCTTTGACTCACTGATTCGGGCCTGTTTTCTATTGAGGGTGCATCGGTGCAGATTCTATATATGTAGTGCTACAATATATATATATATATATACAGGTGTGCATGTCTACGTGACAGTACTCTGGTGCCATTGGTTGTAGCCTTTATCAACACTACTTGTTATCGCCTATCGTTGACCATCTTCCCTTTTCTCTGTTGTTTGTTTTCGTTCCTGTTTTGCTTTTCCACATTCTTGCATATACCTACACTATATAATACATCATCATCAACCATGATTCCATCCTCGATTAAGTCATCGAGCATCGCTTCCAGATTCAACTTGAGCCGAGTCAGCACCCATACCACCGTCGTGCTCTATAATAGAAGATACATATCATCAGCCAGCATACACTCCAATTGCAAACCTAATAATATTCCAAGCATAGTAACAAATTCAACCATAAACAAGACAAATTTTACACTTCATCGTCGTCATGAATCCCTAATAAGTAGCCGGGCTTTTTCAACTACTCTCACCACAAGTCACCCATCGCAGGAGGTGTCTTTCGAAGAGATGGATGAGGACCAACAGGAACTGCTCACTGAAGAAAGGGCCGTCGACAACGTTGACGTTTGTATCGTTGGAGGTGGGCCTGCCGGTTTAGCGACCGCCATAAGATTGAAACAGCTCGACGAAGATGATTCCCTTAGGATCGTTGTTTTGGAAAAGGCACCGGACATGGGTTCCCACATCGTCTCCGGTGCCATCTTGGAACCTCGTGCGTTGAAAGAGTTGTTCCCAGATAGCGATTTTTACGATGAAAACGGTGAAGGGATACCGCTACCGCCAGACATGGTGACCAAAGTGGAAGAGGACCACGTCAAGTTGTTGTTCTCGAACGGGTGGTCTGTTCCTGTTCCAGAACCACCTCAGATGCTCAACAAGGGAAAGAACTACATTGCGTCGTTGTCTGAGGTGGTGAAGTACCTCAGCGAGCAAGCGGAAGCATTGGGCGTGGAGATTTACTCCAACACGTCCATTTCCGAATTGGTGTACGATTCCAAAGGTCACGTTAAAGGTTGCTCCACCGTTGACATGGGTGTTTCCAAAGACGGTACCCCAGGTGAGAATTTTGAAAGGGGTATGGAGTTCCATGCCAGAATGACGGTTCTAGCTGAAGGTTGCCATGGGTCACTGTCCAAACAGGTGATCAACAAGTTCAACCTCCGTGAGGGAAGAAGCAAGCAGACTTACGGTTTGGGTATCAAGGAAGTGTGGGAGGTGAAACCGGAAAACTTCAAGAAGGGTTACGTTGCACACACGTTAGGTTATCCACTCGACAAGGATACTTACGGTGGTGGGTTCCAGTACCATTTCGGTGACGGGTTGGTGGCGCTCGGTTTGGTTGTTGGGTTGGATTATAAGAATCCTTGGATCTCTCCATACCAAGAATTCCAAAAGATGAAGCACCACAAGTTTTACAAGCAGGTGATTGAAGGAGGCAAGTGCATCTCGTACGCGGCTAGAGCGTTGAACGAAGGTGGGTACCAGTCGGTGCCTAAGTTGCATTTCCCTGGTGGTGTGCTAGTCGGTGCGTCTGCTGGGTTCATGAACGTTCCAAAGATTAAAGGTTCGCACACGGCGATGAAGTCCGGGATGTTGGCTGCGGAGTGCATGTATCCTGAGATCCTAAAACTCAAGGAGTTACAAGAGGAGCAGATGGCCAATGAAAAAGAAGAAGAAGACGTGGAAGAGGAAGACGAGGATGAAGACGAGATGATGATCCTGCCTGAATGGGATGCCATTGACTGTGTCTCGTACCAAACCGCCTACGAAACGTCTTGGATCCGTGAAGAACTTTACGAGATGAGAAACGTGCGTCCTTCTTTCCACTTGACACCGCTCGGCATGTGGGGAGGTATGGCTTTTTCTGGCCTGATCACTTTAATCACAAAGGGTAAAGAACCGTTCACGCTTCCTTTCAAAGAGACAGATTCCGAAGTTGTGCAAGATGCAAGCAAATTCAAGAAGATTGAGTACCCTAAACCGGACGGCGAGATCAGTTTCGATATCCTGACCTCGGTGTCGAGAACGGGAACGTACCACAAAGAAGACGAGCGTTGCCATTTGAGAGTGCCTGGCCAAGATCTCGAGTTGCACGCTAAAAAGTCGTACCCTAAGTTCCAAGGTATCGAGCAACGGTTCTGTCCTGCCGGTGTGTACGAGTACTTGGAGGACGAAACAAGTGAGCTTGGTGTCAAATTCCAAATCAACTCCCAGAATTGCATCCATTGCAAGACTTGCGATATCAAGGTTCCTGAACAAGATATCAACTGGACCGTCCCTGAAGGTGGTGATGGTCCAAAATACCAGATGACCTGAACATAATTGAGAGAGACCACAGAGTGCTTTTGTTTTTTTTGGTCTTTAATTACATTACATACATATATATATATATAATAGATTTTTTGCTTCACTAATATTTTTAATATTTCTCCCCTTTTAATTCAAATTAATTAATATAATAAGTATCCAACTTAAATTCACCTAATGTACAGACAAAAAAAAAGAAAAAGGGCAAAAAAAAAAAGAAAAACACAAACAGTAAGGAACAAAATTATCCGCATGATGTCACAATCCTGGCTTGTTCAAAAAAGCATAGGAAGATCATTAAAACAAACGAAATAAAAAAAAAGCAAGTTAAAAGGCATAGAGATCAGTAGAAAAACGTGAGTAGAAAGGGAGCATCACATATAGATAGAATAACAAATCTAATTCAAAAAGAAAAAAACAAGTAGTATAAAATTTATTAAGCACGTTAAAACCATTAAAAAAGAGTAACCAGAAAAAAGATTAAGTGATGCTAAATGAGAGATTAGCAATCACAAAAACAGAATAAAATAATAGAAAAAAATGCCCAACCCCTTTGAAAGAAAAGAAACAAAAAAAAAAAAAAAAAACTTAACAAGAAACAAAAATGACACAGGAATAACAACGAAGTTAACCGAATCCAAAAAGAAAGTCACAGCCGCCACCACCAAAAAAACGAAACGAACTAGGTATACGAACCTTAAAAACAAAAGCGCAGACCTTTAAACATCATAATCTCATGTAAACAACGTATCCAATTCAGCAAGACTGATATCTTCAGGTGTGCCAACTTCCTCGGTCAAAAATCCTGCTCTCACAGTTTCCAGCCATTTCATACTGATTGATGGTTCAACAGAAGTATCTGACATGATCGATCTGGTGATAGAGTTAACCCTCTCAGCTGGGCTGTTGAAAGAGTTCAGAGCAGCAGCCCTCAAAGCAGCAACAGCAGCGGCAGCCGTTGGACTATTTGCAATGGAAGAATTCTTTGGGATTCTCGGAGTAGCAGCAGCAGCAGTCAACGGACCACTCTGGTGGTGACTAGGTTGTTGTGGTTGTTGCTGACCTTGAGATGGGTGGATGTTTGTCTTTGGTTTTTTCGAGTTGACAAAAGACATTGATTTCGATCTCTTTCCAATCGACGAAGGAATCTTCTCACGAACAATCATCGAACCTCTTCTGTAATAGCCGTTGTTGGAGTAAAGATCATTCTCTTCGTCATCTTCATTGAACGCTGGACGAAGAGTATCATAAACATCATCTGAATCATCATCGGACTCTGAATCATGTAGAGCACTCAACCAGTTCGTGTTCTTACCTTCTCTCAGAGCACTTCTTGGATCATCAACAGATCTGTGATGATCAATTGAGCCAGGTGCTGAATTTTGTCTGGCGGCAGACGAAGCCTGAGTGGATGGAGATGGAGAGGAGGATAGATGTCCGTTTTCAACCGATATCATATTCAACGAGGCCGTAACAGGTGCCGATGAGTAAGGGATCGATAACTGAGGGATTCTTAAATCTAGCGAAGAATCCATAAATGGAGAATTGTTGTTCAGCTCAAGTCCCTGTGGAGAGACACCATTCGAATTCGAAAACGAAACACCTTCCATTGGAGAGTCTGCATCTGGAGTCAAAGATGAGGCTCTTGTGGAGTTAGACTTCTTAGATTTTTTAGAATCTTTGTTTTCAGAGTCGAAATCTTTGCTCTCAATGCCATTTTCAAACTCCATTGCTCTTTGAGATTCCAAAACTTGTTGGACGTAGACATGGTAATCTTCAGCTAGTAGTCCACGATAGACATATACCATTCTCTTTGGAGATGCATCAGCCCAATCCCTGGATAAAGCGTAGACAATCGATTTTTCACCTTTTTCAACTCTCTTAACATACGCATTCAGTTTGGCAGACACCAAATTAGAGGTTTTTGAAGACAACTTCGCCATTTCTGGATGTTTTTCAATTAAGATATCACAAATTTGCTTAACGGTCATGCCTTCTGTGTTTGGATCATGATCGTATAGAATTTCAAATATGGCAAATAGAACGTCATCATCTAAAGTCGAATGAGCAGAAGGTCTTGGTCTTTCTTCTTGGATAGGAACGGTCGTTGAAATACCACTGGCAGAAGATGAAGAACGATTGGCAGACTTGTTCACCTTTTTGGATTTTTCTTTATCCTTTTCGCTGTCTTTCAACTTCTTCTCCTTCTTAGGGGAAGATGAAGGAGATGATGATGAAGCATTGTTGTCTGCAGCTGAAGAAGATGGAGGAGAAGCTGAATTTGATGAAGGAGGGGTGATTGTGGTGGTTGGACCTGTAACTTGGTTGGCGTTGACCTTATTAGCAGACTTTGAAAGCTCAGATGAATCAGCCACCGACGTAGCAGCGGTCGAAGTAGTTGAAGAAGGAGTCGAACTTCTTTCGCTGGAAGGAGAATCCGGAGTCAGTTCATCAACTTTTTCTAGGCCACTACCTGGAGAATCAGGAAATTCATGATATCCACTAGCGGTGGATAAAACATCGTTGGTGGAAGGCTGTTTTTCGATAACAAGGGAAGCCATAATAAAATAATGATGGTAGAAAAGAATGAAAGTGATGTAATCAAATAGAAAATCTAGAAAAAGATAATAGGGAAGGAAAATAAGGTAGAATAAAAAAAATTCAGAAATCCGAAAATCACAAACTGGTCGTTAAAAGCCTTTATGGGTTGATATATCTAACCAAAATGGAAAGCAAATGAAATAATGAATTGTATTTTAAAAGATTAACTTAATAACTTTTAAAACTTCTTGAGGTGTGTGTATTTTTTTAAATTGGAAAAAAAAGCACAATTCAGAATTTCTTTTGCTTGTCTGTTTTTGTTGGTTCTCGAAGGAAATAAGTGAATCCGGTAATTAGAATGATATCAAAAAGCTAGAAACGTGATGGGGGAAACGATAACACGATATTAATCAAGCAAACTATTGAAATGGGGGATATCCGTCAAAGCTTTTCCTTTAATAAAATGAATTATTGAAAAGAAAGACTCGGGTTCAAATTTAACACCAAATACAAATAATGCTTGTAAATAACTCTTGTAACACTTTCAACTTGGAAATAGAGAAGTATTTAAGCTAATAAATACCTCAATATGTCTATTGATTTGTCACTTCTTAACAAAATTGAAAAATGATGATTTCAAGACAAATAAGAAATAAACTTAAAAGTTCTATAATAGGGGAGGAAAAAGGGGAAGGATGAAGTTAGTATAATTGAATAAAAAAGATGGTAAAACAGTCAATCAAAGTCGGAGGTAGGGAAACATAGTATAGTTATATATATCTATATCCATCCGTCCTGTAAATCCGGTAGAGAGGAGGGGGGTCTAACAACCAGGGCTGTACAGAGTCTCTGATGACGGCAGGTTGGTGGGGCTCAATATGGGAATACCTACTGTTCTTCTTACTTGAATGTTGTCTATAATTGAATATAGGATAATAAGTTGCACGAGACGGCAAGGAACGGAGGGGAGTCAGGAAGAAGAAAGAAAAAGGCACAGGAGAGATAACATCAGATATAACAAGGCAAAACAAAACAAAGGAGTTTGCAAAGTGAAAAATTGCAACCCTTGTTGCACGCACACTCAAACTCCCAGGTACTCGCTCGCACGCACACAGACTCGCTCCCTGCAAACCGTGCGAAAAATTTTCAGAACCCGGCACGCAGATTGGCAGCGCCGGGAGTGAGAATCTGGCAATTTCCACGGGGCTCCAAAATTCAAATGGCTGGCTGGTGTTGCTAATTGGAAGCTGTTATCGCCCACCACCCCCGGCCCAACCCACTTCAGTGCCCAGTGCCCACTCCTGGGCAGGGCAAGGGCCCGGAGACAACTTCACGATATCTATTTCATACTCTACTAGTATATGTGTATATATATATTTGCCCGTCTTGTATGTATATTGCATATATACATATATATATATATGTATATATATTTATAGATCGATCGATAAGGGTGTGTCCTTACCATATATATACAAAAAACCCAAACGGTGATCGAATCGGGACCGCACCGCACGCACACGCAGGCACCGGGGAGATCTGCCTATATTTTGTGGGGTCGGCTGAAGCGCTCTCTACGAGCCTGTTTGTGCGTTTGTGCGTGCGATACCGGGCGGTGCGAGGGCTTTGCGCCCTCTTCTTTAGTCACGTGTTTATATTTCTCTCTCTCTGTTGCACTCTGCTCCTTTTTTTTTTCCATAGATCAAATATGATTTCCGTTTTAGGCAATCTCCTTATCTCTTATCACCGCCTTCATGGACTCTTTTGTCTTTGCATACTCCTCTTCCCAGTATACATCCTGGTACATTTTCGATCTCGAACCACCGTTCGGTGGATTGAACCAGTAGTTTATGGCAACGTGGTTGTTCGTCTTGTCGTCACTGAATGAGGTCACCTCATGGAACCACCCGCTTGGAAGGTACAACATCTGCCCGGGCTTCAAGTGTATTTTGACATTACGAGCTTTCAACAAGTTTGGGTATTTTTCACGGATCAACTGCTGCATCAATTGTAATTTATCCTTCTCTTGTTCCAATTCATCTAGGTGTAATAGCGATGGTGGAATCCTGCTGAACGATGGAGGATCGAGCTTCGTGCCGTCGGTTGGAAGCTCCTCTTCGTCTTCGATCATATCAAGCAATTCTTGGCGCTCTTGAGCTTTTAGCTTTATGCCTTTTCTAGAAAGCTGCCATCTGGCAAACTGGTCGATCATGGATCCATCGCTTCTTATATGCTTCCAATTTGGTGCATGCTCATCTCTCTTATAATCAATCACACCAGTTTGGAAGATTCTGTTCACTGTTCCGTTGGTATACAGGTGATACGCCTGATCAGGTGAAAACAAGGTGAACCTCTTGGAACCAGTTATTGGAATGTACAAGTTATCTGCATGGTCATGGTGCAACCCAGACGATGAACCCCCAACGGTAGGTATCGATTTGCCCAATCCTAAATCTTTGGATTTCGGATCGAATTTTAAGTCTGATGACTTGGATGATTTACCGATCCATATGTTGATCTGTTGTGGTATGAGCGAGTTTAATATTCTTGGTGTTGGATTTAAAATGTCGGGTTTGGTGATCAGATTGGTTAATGGAGGTGGTAGAAGTTCTCGTAGTCTCAATTTATGTTCTTTTATGTCAATCTCTTCTTCTTCTGAATCATCATCTTCATGGTCACCTTCCAGTTCATCAAAGTCATCTTTGAGATTATTCATGTCAATTGACTCGGCGTCTGAAAAGTCTGAAAAGTTGTCGAATGGCCCTTTAGGTCCGTCGTCTTCGTCTTCGTCATCTTTCTCTTCCTCTTGTTCTAGATCACAGTTCTTATTTCCTTCCAAATCACCACCATGCTCTTCTTCGTCTTCCTCCTCCTCATATTGAGTCGTTAAATACAATTGATCATCGCCACTTTCCAACCTCTTGATAAACTCCTCCAAAGTCATTCTTAATCGATCAACTCCAGATCCATAGCCACCGTCAACTTTCTTTTCAACCTGTAAGTATCCATCATACTGCAAAGTTTCAGTCAAGTTGTCAAGCTTAAACTTCGCAATATCCAATTCTGGTATCACACCTTCAATAATGCATGGTTTCCGATTGAGTATATACTTCTCCTCGAATTCATTCTTGTTGAAGTTGTCAATCGATATTGTATCTATTTGACTCTCTGAACTGTCGATCTTAAATCCCGAGTATTCATCAGCGGGTTGTTTGCGCTTCTTGGTGCCGTTTCCATTGCCGCGGTCCCCGGATTTGTGTTTCATGATTTCAATGTAAGATCTTTATCCAGCAGTGAGAAGGTCTAAAACAAAGTAGGCCATATAAAATATAGAAGCCAAGTGCAGTTGCTGAATCAACTGAAATCTGAAAAAAAAAAAAAAAAAAAAATCAATCAATTAATCGATCTTGCGATCGCGAATTTTTTAAGTGCACTGCCTCGGAATTTAGAGTTTAGATGAATGAGGAGAAGTTGTCGGCTCTCTTCAATTTTTCAAATCCTTTGGGTCTTGGATCGAACGGTTTAGGAGGTGGCTATATATACATTTATCTAAATCTGGAATTCGGGGCTGTAGACAACAGTCGTCATACGGCGCAGCTATATCATGTTCAGATGTGGTAAATCGAAATTGACATTTTAATATATATATATATTGTATTATTATATATTATAAATAATGAAATACTTCTATCAGAACATGAATGGCATAAACCCATCGAAGTAAAAAAACAAAAAGAGCCACTACAGTGCGGCAGTATTAGGTTAATTGTATGGATCTATTTAGGTTAACAGATGGATGAAATCACCTCAAACCATGTGAAAAACAATTGATTTATTGGACACACTAACCAATTCCACCACCCACAGATTACACGAGAAGAGGAAAGACCAACGAGTAATCAATATCTCCCAATTTGGTCATGTTAGCACACTTCGTAGATCGGCTCTTAGAATTGCCTCCATGGGTCAGCCATGAACAAGAGAAGACAAGCTTATATTAATTTATATATATATCATAGATATATATAGTACATGCATATATACAATTAATGGGTATTTTACACGACGTTCCGCTTGCTGCTCCACTTTTTCGGGCGGATGATAGAAACAGGGTTACGAGACGTCGTTATATATATAAATTCATTTATCTGTCGGCCTCCAAAATAGCCAGATTTTCATGAACATATTACACTTAGCAGGGCCATCTGGGTATTTGTTTCTTTTTCGATTTAAATAACGGTAAAAGCAATTTGTTTTAGGATGTCAACAGATCAAATCATGCCAATTGCTTGATCTAAAAATTATTATGATTTGGAAGCTGGAAGGCAAAAAAAGGACTGCTATCTCATATATGGTTATGTAATCAGAGAACCACACAGGTGTCTCAAAATCCTGATTCCTACTTCGAAGCTTATAATTTATACATGCACGCAAAATTTAGACTGTGAACTGAGAACAATCAAATCTTCAATCCTATTGTTCTCATCTGTACGTCCCCTACTGCCTATATATATATATATACACATGCAAGAATATATGCAATTGTGGTATATGTATAGCATATATATATATATATATATATATATATATATATATAATATATATATATATACACGTCGAGATCGAGATATTTGATTCTCTATATAACATTTGAACGTATATATATATATATATATATATATATATTATATATATGATACGAAGTTTTTATCGCATTTCTGTGTATTTATAAATTATGAGAGCTTATAGTAAACTGCAATGCACCATAGGATTGATGACATCGCTCATGTATTAACAGATACGTGTTGAAATAATTCAGAGCAATTTAATATATATATATATATGGTGATTCACCTCCTATGAAGAATTCTTTGATGCAAATTGAGTTACTCAGAGCAACCTTTGGTATCAGAATTTACATATATATATATAATAAATTATATAGATCATAGATATAAAAATGATTGAGCTGAAAAGCTGCAATGGCCAGAAATAAAAAATTATAACTGGCATCCAAGGCAGCTCGGAACAGACAGAGATCAACAGACAGCCAATCGACAAAACCTTGTTGCTCCGGCCGAGTAAATAGGGAGGGGTCATGTAGAATACCGCATACCCCTTGCCCACCCTACCCATTGGCTCACCCAATCACTAGGAAATTAGAAAAAGTGCTATAATAAATTTAGATATTATATGCAATAAATGAATATATATATATATATATATATATAAATAGTCGATGAACGCAGGTTGGGCAGGTGTCGGTTAGTATAAGTGGCTAGTGAAAATTATAAAACCTGTAGACATCTCCCATCTAGTTAAGCGCTATCAGAATTTATCGTCAGGCATTATATTTACCACTCGTTCTCTATAAGGATCATCTTCTGTCCAACTTGATTTCACATATTGTATGCTATATGATTCCGAATCTTGATTCTTCAGCGAGCTATTCGGCAGCAGGATAACTGTAGGCTGTCCAAAGTGTCCGCTGTCCAGCCTCCACTAGGCGACACCCCGCGAGGAGCTTTTACTTTTTGCCGGGCGAGTGATATTGAAAATGCGACGGAATTTGGCCAACTGAGCGGAAACTCTTCCAGCCTGAAAGGTTTCAACCTTGAAGTGTGTTTTTTTCTTTTGCTCGCGCTGCTGTAGGCCATGTGCCGCCTTGCTGTTAAGGATCGACTATAAGCTATAAGGGCTACCATAGAGATCTCTCTTATATGGCATGTGGCAGCTTTATAGTGCAGCTAGCAATAGCATGTTAACCTTCTATACATGCGCTGTGGTTGAATCTGGTGGACCCCAGGGAAACAGTTAATTGATACGGAACGAATATATATATATATCGTACCAGCTGTGATCAGCCGCCCCGGGGGCCATGTTCAGCGTGCTGCCGCAGTCTCCACTGTTTCAAGAACTCCACCGCAGTGTCTCTGGTCGTGCTCCAACTTCTGTTAGAAGGCGATCTAGGTGCTATCACCAACGTATAAACATTGCAATTCCTCGTACTTTAACAATACTCATGCCGTGGGATACAGCTTTAGGTTTCGGAATTTGATCTGGTGTGCCTGGTTTTTAGCATATGATTGAATTTAATTTGTTTGAAGAATTTGACAGGTTTATACTGTGGACTAGTGGGAAAGAGGAGATAAGAATTGTGTACAAATTTGTCATACACATGTGTATGTTTACGAAATGGCAATTGAGTTTTGTCCTGCTATATATTGGCTGTTTCTGTCTACGTAAATTTGGTAGATTAATGATGGATCATACATGCTGTATATATAATTTACCTCAGTATATATATATATTAAGATATCTTATATGTAAGGCTATAGATCATTGCCCGAAAACGGAAGTATGGCACCTCACCTTCTTTTGATGAAGGTCCCTTTACAAAAGCTACGAGCTCGCAACTTTGCACACTTTGTGAAAAATTGGATAAGTCGTGCAATTCCTTTTGAAGCTATAACTTGAAGATTCAGTTCCAACTTTTGAATCTGATCCAAGGCTTTCCCTTTCCTTCAACAAAGGTGCGGTTAGGGGTGAACTTGTTGATGAGCTAACAATTTGTATATTATATATATATGGCTCCTTTTATTGTAAATTGCGCAAATCAGCCACAAAACGGAGTTGCTTAAAGGACAAAGTACCCTGCGAAATGGGGATCAAGAAAACAAGGTTTCGTGACACCGGGAGAAGTGTCCATGTGTAAAGGGATGGACAGTCGATAAAAAAAATTTCGAGAGAACCGCACGTATTTGTGCGTACGTAATACATCCAAATTGCTAAAAACCTTAGCTACACCGCTACCTTAATTTGTCGTTATGGGTTACTACGGCGTAAATGTTTCATGAGTTAATATGTGAAACAATTATTAATAAGACCACTTTGTGCAAATATTGGCGGACAGTTTTCGTCTGACAACTATTTGATTGTCAATTAATCCACCGATAAATGTATATATATATAGATATACATATATATATATATATATCATTTTTGAATTTAAGTAACCAATTTGGCTACGCTAATATATATCATTGGGACCAATTGGGTAAAAATGCTTTGTCGATAAACAAGATATACTAGTCGATTAGAGATCTGTATATTATATATATATATATATATATATATAATATATATATAATTTATATGTATATAGTTTATCGGGTGAAATGAAATTTCAGATTTTAGTGGGAGAAAAAATTGTGAACAATAAGTACTCATGAATCGGCATCTCGTCAAAGAAAAATTATTATTGGTTTCCCCAGTCGGAGAATTTAAACAATTGCAGTCCAAATGAATTTGTATATTGTATATATTGTATATATTATATAATATATATATATATATATAGGTCTTATTATTTGACTGAACTATTTATTCATGTGGTGTCTTACTTTACCAATCGTGGAAATGTATCAAGTTCTAATTATAGGTGATATTATATACAGGTTAACTGATACGTCTTTCTTTCCTCAAACATTGCAGATCGTCGAGTTTCGGAACAAAGTTTTGGTTAAGTATAGCGAAAGAAGCAGGTCTGAAGAAAAGAGAGACAACATTAAATGCAAATTACCTTTTAAGAAACAAATTAAGAGATTCAATTTTCTGACTCCTGGTTCAGTCTTGGGCCCATTAACAAGCCACCACAGAATCCTATGGCGAACAAAAAGAAGCACATGTGGTTTCGAAAATGGGAACAAGAATTCTGATCTAACCATGACTTCCACCAAGAGGCGGTCTATATAATATAAATATATATATATATATATATAGTAGAAAAAATAAAGTTGTCAACTAGCCAACTGTTCCGTAATACCATATACGGAGCGGTAAGGATCTGTGGAACCATAAATATTGCGAAGTATATATATATATATATATATATATATATATATGGATAGAATGCTACAGAAGTGTGTATTGCATTAATAGAAGTTACCAGGGTAGCTTTGAATGACGATTACGTCTTCAAATTTGAATGCAATTACATTAGGTAATGCAATCGCTGAGCAGTGAGTTGTTAACCTACCTCTGGTTTGTGGATCTTGCTTATTTTGCAGGCCGATCCAGCCCTCCAGGATCCAGAATCCATGATCCACAGCTTATAAGGTCTGCACCGTGGGTGCAAATTCCAATTGCCTTCTGATTATATAATCTACAAATTTAATTATAACATATATGAGTAGTGTCCACTGTCCAGTGTCGGCCGTCGGCGTCGGGTCCCAGCCATTCATGAAAGGCAGATTCTGAACCCCTGTGGATCTCTTGAAACTTTCGGCATATTATATAATCTATATATATACAGGATCTTATAGTTGGTAGTGGCAACTTGCAAGGATATATATTGTGAAAGGAGGAGGTTGTTGGGTCATCTATATATATAAAGATCAATCTACATATATATATATATATATTATTTAATGTATACAAACGAGCAGAGCATGTTTTACATTGGTATTTCCTGATATCTTTAACTATATATATATATATTCATATATATATCCATATATTATATACGTTTAAAGTTTCCTAGACCTAGTGGTCCTAGACAGAATCTTAAGAGCAATTTTGGGTCTCCTGGAACTGGCTGTTAATCCGAGCTGTGGTTGCAAATTGTAATACCCTATATATATATAATATATGTCATTAAATTTCAAAAAGATCGACTACTAAATCATTTTATCGGTGATTGAAAAATCGGTTGAAAGTTAATGTATATATACTGAAAGCGATTTTCCAAGAGCTTGTGAGGCTACATCTGCCAAGCAAATGTTAAGGCCATATATATATTATATATACAAAGAGATCGCTGAGATGGATCGTCAAGGATTGAACTATATATATATATATATATATATATATATATGTCTGTGTGTCTGTGTGTCTGTGTGGATTCACTTTGAATTGGTGTGAGATAAGTTTTGGCTCTTGCACGTCAGTTGGCTATGTGCGTTTCCGTAGTTGATAAGAGCTCGTTCGATTGAAGACACACAGCTAGGTAGCTATCTAGTTTGTACCTTTAGGCTGTGTGACCTTGTTCATTGGACGAATTTTTCTGCATGTATGTATATATATATATATAACTAACATTTGGAATAAATCTGGAAATTTTATATTAAAAAAACTTGAAAATATAATATATATATATATGGGGTATATCCGGTATCCGCCAACTCTATCAAGTGCCGATGACATCAAGAGCTGCTACATACGAACGACTACGAGGCAGCAGAGTTGCAGTTAAGCAGCCCTCGGGTAGTAAAGAAAAAACCGAACAATTCAAACCATTCAAACAATTGGTACTAAAAGTTGGTCAATCGATGCTAAAACGAAGCATCTGAAGCTAAAAAGTATATATATATATGTATATATATATATATATATATTATATATCGATCTTAGTGATCTATATAATAGATGTACAGCCTCCAGGCGAATCCACTCTGGTTGCCCCCTCCCCTTCTACATAATTGCTGTACATGTCGATATCTAAATTATAATTTGTACAATTGCAATCTGAGAAGGAGTTGATATATCTATTAAAGGGGGGAGTTGAAGCTGCTTATTATATGTATATCGTCACTGCGCTCACTGGTATTGTTCCCTTCTGGTGGTGGCTTCCGCCGGAATGGAAAAGTATAATCCGCCTCTCTCTCTCTCTATATATATATATATGATTTAAGAGTGGTCTGTGGATTGACACCAGGCGCAGAACCGCAGATGCCCCTCTGTCTTCACACGTACAAAAATTATAATTTATATTGCGCCCCTAAGGATCGAGATTCGAGAATCGAGAGCCTTAAGGGCCTCAAGCCTACTTCGAAAGCGATCATCCATCGGATATAAATTAACTACAGCAGATATCCACTCCATTCCACCTAAAGTGCCGGTTTTCAATGCCCAGATTTCCAATTCTCCCAATATGGTAACATCTGATGTTTGCTAGTTTTCGTTGCAAGCAAATTAATTTAAATTTACAGATCCACCTTTATTTATAGATTTTCAATTAATCTGTATACAGTAATAAGCTAGCTTCTACATTATACAATTCAGATCGAATCACATGAGCCGATTCAAACGACTTTTCTTCAATTGAGTTAGGAGTTATAGTAATCTTCATTGTCATCTACCATTTATATATCTCTTGTGGTTCATCGACTTTTTGTAGCGAAAAGTAGCCAAGGCCGACAACCATCTATATAATATATTAATTCATATATATATGTTCCCAATTCAGCCAATTAATCAACGAGATTATAATGTATGTCTCCATTTATATATATATATAATATATATATATATATATATATGAGAAAGGGAAGCTCCGTGAGATCACGTTTTCAGCCGGGCCATGGCAGGCCAGGCAGTGGAAGAGAGACGAACGTGAATAAAACAGTCATTGGGTAAGAAGACAATTCGAGGTAAGGCAAGGCAAGGCAAAGCAAGGCACAAGCAAGGCAGGGCAAAGGAGGTGGTGGTGCTCCAAAGAAATTATATATTATATAAACGCTCTTTCAATTAGGTAAGAAAAAAAAAAGAAAAAAGAAATTGGTTCGGATCTAACGACTGGTAAGAATTTTAATATTGTGTAAAGCGCTTCTCATATGCCATATAATTTATAATACAATTTTTTATATATAATAAAGTCCTCAGCGGTTTTTTTTCAGCCAGCATTACGACTTAGCTGGCTGTGCGTTTGTTTCCACGGACGACTTGTTGAAGCAGACAGGTGGATGAGAGGCTTGGTGGCCAATTGCAATCTGGGGTTCTGTGGCTCGACGGTTATTTTGAGAAGGGTTGGATTTTTTATTTCTTTGGAGGGTTTTGAGAGTCGAAATTAACTAAGGCTTTCAACGTTGGGATATGTGGGTTACTACTGGCTTGGACCTGGACCTTTTTCCATACCTTTTATATATATATTTACTTTCATCCTCTCTTTTTCTTCTTCAACCTGTTCTCCCTGTAGATTGTTTGATTCTTAATTTTGAACTTTTATCTTCAATATTTGATCTTTGATTACTTGTTACTTGTTATTGCAACAAATCTTTTTTTCTTTTCCTTTTCACTCTCATCCTCCTCTATCCTGCCTTCTCGGTTCAGCTATCCACCCTTGATATTCCTTTTGTTACAACATATTCATTGCCATCTCTAATATCTGGTCTCTTCTTGACTACCCCCCATCTCTCTCATTAACTCATCCATTCATCCTTCCCATTGCTAAGTAGCATAGCATCATATTCTCTCTTTCATCATCATTCGAACTAGAAACTTCTCGTTCAAATTGTCTTACCTATAAAGATTCTACCTTTTTTGTCTAAGCTACCCTCCAACTAGATTGAAAGGCAACTAGAAAGAACATCAGCTATTTATTCTGACCCCCTTTCATCAATCTTTCTCTCTTTATTTATCTCTCATCGTCTCATTCTCTTTTTCATCGATTTCAACCTAAATCATCAGTCTTATGAACTCAATTCAAATCTGACCTTTTTATCGACATCCTTTGACTATACATATTTACGCTTTTTCTTGCATACTCCCATTTGTCCCAATTTACATTTAGGTTTCATTTAGTTGAAAAAAAAAATCTTTAAAAAAAGACCCAAAACAAACCTCTAAAAATTTTTTTCCATTACTCCTTATTATTATTAGCTCGTTGAACATTTTGATTTTGCATTCCATTTGTTGGTGATATTCGTTATTTTTCCCATTGCATATTTTATTCCTTTTATATTATTTTCATAGCATTCATTTTATTCTTTTTTATTGCTTTCATCGCTTCTATTCAATTGTTGTTTTAACGACTCCCTGCATCATTTGAAAGATATTTAAAAAATTTTCCAGATTCACAAATCACAAAATAGGGAAAATAGGACATTTTCCATTCCAAAACAAATTCAAAAAAAAGTACCAGGTTCAACTATTTTGGTTGATTTCCATCATCACCTCTTTTCATCAACCATGTATTCAAGACAGCAAACCAAAAATGACGCTGTAGTCCAATTTATGGAGAGGCGGACACACCAATCGATCATTCAAGAATATAGAAATGACATACATTCACATATTTCCAAGTTAGAGTTGGAAATAGAACAAGAGCCAATACCTCAACCGTTACAGGCAAACTTATTTTTTGCAAGAGATGCACTTTTAAATTCATTATTTGACGTTGTCGAGAGATTGCATTGGTCTTTCGCTACGTTTTCACTTGCAGTGAACTTGTTGGATAGATACACCTCGCAGGTGGAAATTGATGAACGTGATTACAAGTTTCATGGTTACTGCTGTTTGTGGATCAGCTCCAAATACAATGAAAATAAACCAAAGGGTAAATTAGTCGATGCTTTGATTAAACGTTCTGGTTATGATCTATCTAGGAAGAGTGAGTTTCTAAAACTGGAATTTAAGATCTTGACCACTTTGAAATGGGATCTTTCGTTTCCAACTCCTGACTCTTTCTTGGATATGTTTATTACCAATTGTCAGCCAAATCACATTGAGAGAAAGATTGGTTCGTTGTTTTTGTGTGAGTTATCTCAGTTCGATCAAGAAATTTGCTTCAACTATTCACCAAGTTCAATTGCTGCCACTGCTATATTGTTGTCCAACCTAGCTATCAAGAATCCTAACGGATTTGATAATCTTGATTATAGTTTCCACGAGTTGGAACGAGCCATGTTGAGGTCCATTCTAAGTTCCTACATCTCCATTGAGGTTAAATATTTCACCAAGAATCTGTCTGTGTCTTCGTCGTTGGTTCCAAACCATAAGATTGTTGGAAATTTGATAAACTTGGCAAATTCTTACCTGAAGCGAGAACAAGAAGAATTGGATTCACTCTTCAACACTTACACAAACCAAATTACAACCAACTGCACCAAATCCCCTGCCCAAGATTTTGTTATCTTCTCATCATCGGGTTTACCTTTATCACCATTGGCATCGCCAACTAACCATCAACAGCTTGCTAACCGTCATTCAAGGTCACAATCTATCTCTGCTTTGAGATCACTGCATATTGATACTACTGCAAGACCGAATCCATCGATGCCCTCGACGTCAAACCTCACCAACGTTATGCCTACACCAGGTACCACGCCAACTTCAGCGACGGCTAGTAATAATTCTTCTTCGTTTAGTTCTTCCTCGTCGTTGTCGTCTTCCTCTTCCTCTTCCTCTTCCTCTTACTATGCTTACAATGCTCCATCACTTTTGTTGCCTTACCTTGGCAATCCAAACTCCACCGGTCAAATGGTGACTCCAGTTCAAATTCACAACGCCAATTGCATGGCGGCTAAGAATATTAACTTGAATTCCTCTTTGACGTCTGATGATTACGATGATGGAAAATGTTTGAAGAGAAGAAGATTTGCTTGATTATTTATAGCTTATGCTGATAATGATGATAGTCATTACCAGTTTAAGCAGCTACTGTTTATGTCTTTGTTTTTTTTGTTTTTTTTTCTTGTTTCATTTCTAGCTTTTATCTTATTTCATGCTTATTTGTCTTGTTTTTATTGCTTGCTTGTTCATTAAAGGTTCACATAGTTCCTCTCTTTATTTTTCTTTTTTTCGTCTACTTATTATTTACGTCATGTTACAGCTATTTTAACTTATTTCTGTATTTATTCAAAGAACGATTTTTGCGTAGGAGTTTAATTAGTTAGGTGGCCCCCTGTATTTTGATTACGATCAATCCCTTTGCTTTTTGAAGTTAGAAGAGCGGGCGAGGCTGAAGCAATTAGATTTGGAGGGTTCTGATGGAAGGTAATAATCCATTAAGGGTAATTTCCCAATACGGGAATTTGACATAGGGTAAATTTTCAAGTCAACGACGGATTATAAACAAAGTCAATCAATTTACTTTAATGTTTTGACGCCCAGGTTCTCTGGCATTCTGTCCTATATGTCAGCTACGTGTAAATTATAATGCATTTCTGGTGTGTGTATATATGCATATTGTTCTTCCGAGAAGTCACCCCCACATTGCAAGCGACCTTTTTGTCTTGATCGTATAAAGTGCATAAACGCTTTGTGTTGACCATATTTACGGGCACCTCGATTCTTTTTGGAGATCTGGAATCTCTCAGTTTTCAGAAACTTCCATTCTACCCTATAATATAATTATATGCCTGCATGTGTTTGTTATATATATATTATATATATATATATTAATTTGTCGTCTTTCCTTTTTAATATTTTTACTATCCCGCGGGTGCCTCGGGCATTTTGGTTTTCTGGCAGATCGATGTCAACTAGTTTTAATAAAATTTATAATCTATAAATTAATATATATATATACATATATATATCATAAATTAATGGTATCATATAGATAGGAAAGTTCCCCGCAATTGAAGTTGGGGAAGTAAAAACCGTTCTGTCCCCAAATAGAAAGGATATAATATATATATGTATATTCATATATTTTCTATAGTATAATGTAGAAATTAAATTGAGACTTCTGTTTACTGAAATGGATTCAGGATTCTAAGACACGATTTTAAGACATGTGGGCCGGTGTTTAAGAAATCATACTTTGCTCTTGGCCTTTATTAATAATTCTTTCCATTACCTCTCTCTGAAACCCTGTGTACCATTTAGGATTTCATGCAGCTTTCCAAGTCTTTATAGGTATTATTGCCTTCAGTTGTCTCAACCATTTTGAACTTCCAGGCAAATTTCAACTGCAAGAAAATATCGTATAGCCCCTATGGAAGTCGCTAATTGATCAGGCGTTGAGATTCAATTATGCACAATACCCACCAAGCAACTATATATAGCAAGGTTGTCGGAAGTAGAAGTGGTCGAGCTGCAAGTAGCCGATACAACAATTTTTAGCGATGATCCCCTTACATATATATATTTGTATATTATATTCGGGTTAACTCAAGCACACCATAATCTTTTAAAGATATTTTTCTTTTTAATACGTTGCTCGTTTTGTTTGTTATCAAAATTTGAATATCACACATTTATGTGTTGACTGTAACCGATTTCTAGTGTATAATTATATGTATATATTTATATTATAGGTGCACGTATATTTATCTTGTCGGCTCATCGTAATTGGGGTTTCCAATGATCTTCACGGCTGTGCAGGCGCAAGTGAAAAATTAAAAAAATATATATATATAATAATTAATCGCAAGCTCGATCGTTAAGAGTGCTGAAAAATAGGCCTTTGGGAGTGAGTGCAAAGATCTACAAAACCAAGCGCTACAGTTTCTGTAAGTTTAGTCGTTATTATATGTTTAATATATACTAAGGTATAGCATAAGATAAGTGAGATGACCCTAAGAAAATTTGGTTCCGCATTTCTTAAACGATGCTATTCAACGCCAGCAAAAACTCAGAAGTTGTTTGGAAGACCATCCAATAATCTTACAAGTGGTATAGTTGGGCTAGCGAACGTTGGCAAATCAACTTTCTTTCAGGCAATCACCAAATCCAAGTTAGGAAACCCTGCAAACTACCCATTTGCCACCATCGAACCCGAAGAGGCTAGAGTGATCGTGCCATGCGAAAGATTGGACCACTTGGCAGCTCTATATGGGTCGAAAAAGAAAGTCCCTGCTATTTTGAAGATCTTCGATATTGCCGGATTAGTTAGAGGTGCTTCTGATAATAAGGGCTTAGGAAATGCCTTTTTGAACGATATTAGAGCCGTTGACGGTATTTTCCAAGTGGTGAGAGCTTTCAGGGACGATGACATTACGCATATTGAAGGAAATGTTGATCCAGTGCGCGATATGAGTATAGTCTTGGACGAACTACTCTTGAAAGATATGGAATTTATCGAGAATGCACTGGAGAGGTTGAGCAAGCAGTTAAAGACGACTAAGAAAGCCAACAGTCACGAGATACAGTTTGAGATAGATACTTTGAATACCGCTTACGAGTTGATGATGGAAGGACAAAGAATTATCAACAAGACTGATTGGACCGACGATCAAGTCGATGTGTTGAATCTGCACAACTTACTCACTGCCAAGCCGGCTGTATTTTTGGTCAATGTCAACGAAGAGGATTACTTAACAAGGCAGAACGAGTTTTTGGAAAGCATTGAGTCATGGGTGGCAGAGAATGCACCGGCATCACCTATAATTCTCTTCTCAGCGTCCTATGAGACTAAATTGAACGAATTAAATGACGACGAGATTGGTTCGGAACTCGCTGCTGATACGAGCAGTCGGTCTGCCTTGCCGGAAATTATTCAAGCCATGAGATCGCAATTAAATTTAATCAGTTTCTATACGTGTGGGCCAATTGAGGCTAGACAATGGACAATTAGACAGCTTACACTTTGCCCTCAGGCTGCGGGTGTCATACATACCGATTTTGAAAGGACTTTCATCAATGCAGAGGTTATCAAGTTCGATGACGTTAAAAATTTGAATGCCCCATTTGATGAGAAAACTTTGAAAAATAAGGGAAAGATAGGTAGGGTTGGCAAAACATATGTTGTTGAAGATGGCGATATTATGAACTTTAAAGCAGCCGCAGCAAAAGCTAGAAAATAAGGTTACCATTTTTTCCTTTACACCTGTTATAATTCAGATTTATTCTGCGTTTATAAAGTGGAAAAGGAAATACCTGTACATATACATATAATATAAAGAATTTAAAAATTATAAGAAAAAAATGAAAAACGACAAAATAAGCTGGTAGTTGTTTTCTCTCTCTATTATACAGTAATATCTCTCAATGAATTATAATGCTCACCTAATCCAAACGAATGCTGGTAGTACACCAACTTCAACTCAGGTTGCTGACCTTCTTCGTTGATTTTCAACGTAGACCGACCACTCATCATCACGCTGATAGGACAATCAAATTCTTTTGATAGTGCCATAATTTCAAGATCACCACCCCACAGAGTTGTATTTTCAATCTCGTAAGTGTAGCTAGTGATATCTTTCATAGTCATTGTCTTTTCGTCAAACAGGTAAGGTGAGTAAGTGTCAGGATCACCTCTCATACGGTCAGCAGCTTTAGTTCTCAGCTCTTGCACGCTCATATCGATCCCGTGCCTTTGCTTCAATTGGTCAGCAATTGATGCAAAAAGACAGTGACCATCTGGTGTAATATCATGCTGCTTCAATTTGGAAATCTGGCAAAGCTGTGCAATGTTGTTCAGTTCTATCGAACGGATGTCTGGTTGTGTGTTGGCCTCCTTCTGTGCCTCTTCTTGCATTTTCTTAATGTCTGCTTCACGTTTAGCTAGTTTCTCCTTCTGTCTATTACGTTTCTTCTTACCTGAATTATTACTTTGCTGCTGTTGTGGTTTGATTGGGTTCTCTTGTTCTTGTTCTTGTTCTTCTTTTTGCTCTTTTTGAGATAGTTCTAGTTGAGCAAGAAGCTTCTCCGGTGTCAGTTCGTCCTCATAGCCTTCTTCTTCCGCTCCTTCTGCTCCTTTCTCCCCTAAAGAATCAGTCTGAGATACACTAGCACCAACTTGCTGCACTGATTTCAATTCTTCTTGGTGTCTGGCCTTCATGGCTGCTTCCATCTCAGCAATCTTCTTCTGCACCTCCTTTTTCTTAGACTTGCTTGCCTGTTTCTTCATCCCCGTGGTTGTTGCCACAAGGTCTCTGGCCTCTTTCTTGTGTCTAGCAACAAGCTGCTCTTCTGTCTCTGTAATGCTCTGTTCTGACATCGGTGTAGTCTGATTCCTGTCTCCGGCAGCAGAAGCCGTCAAGAGAAGAGACGTCGAAACCCCGATGCCTTTTCAAAACCGCCGAGAAGAAGAAGATTCCAGGAAATTGATCTTATATAATAGCTGATGTAATCAGATGTAGTAGGGCGAAAAGAAAAATTCTCTCCAATCGTCTGGAGCCATTTCTGCTTACTATTTAGTGTGGTTGTTTCTTTTCTTGAGCTTTGCACCAACCACTCTGGTTATCCTTTTGTCCTCCACACAAAGAACTTAACTTCCATCCACGTACAAGAATCACATTACATTTCCCTTGTGCTACTTTCAACCACTCACCACAGTCCTGAGATACACCCGCGTTTCTTATCTGTTCTATATCGATCACCACTCGCTTAGCTGTATCTACAACCAACCAGATTGATATCATCGATCCACAACTATATCACTTCTTGCAAACTACTTAAATCTATATCACACAGCGACATCATGGGTTTGTTCTGGGCTGATACTCCAACAAAACCTCAATTACAAACTAGCATACCATCGGGATCCAGTCAGGTACGTAGCCTATCTTTCCTAACTGATCTATTAATGCACCAATAAATTACTAACACTACTTTCTCTTCGGAATTTATCTTTAATAGGCAAAATGTCCAATTGATCATTCTAAGATGGCCACTACGGCTTGCCCTGTTCTTGCAAAGAATGGTGCTGAACAGGACGACCTCAATCCTCTAAACAACATGCCATATACCCTGTCACCGGAAAAGGCACCTGGTCAGACGATCGACCTACCAACTGAAAGAACTTTATCCACGATTCCAAGAGGAGAAGAATCTGACAATGGTGTTTGGGAGTATCCATCGCCACAGCAGATGTTTAACGCCATGCTGAGAAAGGGCAAAGGTGACATTCCTGAAGACGCGGTCGAATCCATGGTGAACATCCACAACTTCCTCAACGAAGGTGCTTGGGCGGAGATCTTAGATTGGGAGAAACCACACACTGAAAAGACAAAAATTGAGCCAAGATTATTGAAGTTCACAGGTAGACCATACGATTTATCACCAAGGGCTAGAATGCATGGTATATTGGGATACTTCTTCCCTGAATCTTTCAATGCTGAAAAGCCTTTTGATAGACACGATTGGACTGTCCTTAGAAGCAATGGAGAGGGGGGATGGGATAAAGTTAGATACGTCATTGACTACTACGGAGGTCCTGAAGACGATAACGGTATGCCAACTTTTTTCCTTGATGTGAGACCTGCATTAGATAACTTTGTCTCTGCTAAGGATAGATTAGACCATTGGATCAATGAAACGAAACCGGTTTGGGATAAGGCATTGGGAAGAAACCAGTGATCAATTAAATCATTTTTAGTGATTTATTTTGAGCTTGTGTTTTCGAATTGTCCTTCACTTTCGGTGTTTTGTTCTAATGTTTATCTTGCTTTACCCCATTTTGATTTTCTCTTCTCGTTTTATTAATTAATGATATCTCTTTGCTTAGAATCTGGAACTCCTCAAGTTTGAGTTTTCTATATTAGGTAAGGACGTTTTTTTATGCACACTTTTTTTGACTCCTTTTAATGAATATTTATCAGATTTTCTTCTTACAACCCACTACATAATATTTCTCTTCTCTCTTGACTATTACTCCCATTTACCATTTTGCGAATTTCTTATGCGTTTTTTCTTGTTTGAAATACTATTTTTTTAAAAATTATTACAACGTCGCCTTTCCGCTCTTTTCACAAATCAATGTGTAACAAAAGTATGTAAACCGTAAAATGGAGAGAATTAAGAAAAAATAGAGAAGAATCGGGTAACAAAAAAACACAAAATCCTTAATCCAACTCCTGAACTATCCCAACCCTAAAAACACAAGAAAATATAAGAATAAAACACACACAGAATAACAAACAAACAGATAAATAAATAAAAGAAAAATTAAATACAGCACAAGTTTCCAAGATAACCACCAATCTTGGCTTCTTTACCCCACCACACGTTCACTAACTCGATCAAAAACTGGCAATCGCTTGAACTGTAAGGGTCCAACCCCATCTCATACACATCTTGGGGCTCTATCCATATCGTCTTACCTGAATTAGTTCTGGTGTTTGTTTCAATGTTCGCATTTAGCAGCTGGTCGGTTTCGTTGCTTTCAACCCTGGTATCTTCCGAGCTTAGTAACTCGTCGGAGCCCAAATTTTGCTCGTTTGAGTAGTCAGATTCAAAATTGTTTATGATGTCAATTAGAAGGTTGAACAACTTTATCGTCAATTTTTGGAAGTATCCGAGCAATGTAATCAGTTTTTCAATCTCATCTTTGCTCATGTCATCAAACAAAGCAAACTCAATCTCGTATTCGTCCTGTTTGGAATCGGTACCACCAGCTGCAGCCCACCACGAGAAAGCCTTCCAGAAGAACTCCCTGATCGAGATAGGTTCCGTTGTCTTCTTTGCATATTGAGGTAAGTTCAACTCTTGTTCGTCGAGTTCATTCTTATGTAACATTTCAATAGAACTTTCAATTCCATTCTCGGAGAAGAAGTTCAAGTACAATAATTTGTATCTCTGGAAGTCTCTCGACGTGGCCAATTTGGCCTCTCTAGATCTGTCCCCAGCTTTGGTGATCTTAGGAATTAACTCATCTTCATCGCATTTAAACTCATCTGAGTTGCTTGAACTCATGTGATGCATCAAGTTGATTGAAGTCAGCTTCAAAGAGTAATCGTAAAGGTCAGGTTTCTCCAATATGATCTGATCAGTTGTGGAGGCTAGAAATCCAGTTTTCATCGATTTTAGGAAAGTAATATCGTTCACGCACACGTTGTAAATTGGGGTATTGAACTCCAGGTCATCCAAATTCACAACCCCAGACTTGAGCAACGGAATTCTCATCTCTTTTGGAACCGACGAAATCAAAGAAATACAGTAGATGAACTTGGAAAAATCGCTAATAGAAGCAGGCTTTGATTTTAACACTGCGTCCGGTATGTCCTCTGTGGATGCGAGTGATATGGTGGAAGACTGCTGTGGTGAGTAGAGTATAATTTTCTTCCTTAATAGCGAAAGTTTCCAAATCTTGAATATCAAAGGGCCCATCTTCTCTAGCAATGGTAACAAGCCATTGATCATATGTTCGTCATCCACTACAACATCATCCAACGCGGTGCTGCATTTAGGAAGCGATGGTTCGGAAACTGATGTTGCTGCCGACGTACCGTTCTCCTGTATACTGCCATTGCTATCGTTAACGTTCAATTCTTCGTTAATGAGAGTTTGGATTGATTTTCTTCTATTTATGTTAACCGACTTAATAATATCTTTAAACTTGTTGGTCAAATCGTTCGGGCCTCTGAACTTGTGAATCTCAAAGTATTGCTCAAAGTTGTCACAGAAGATGTCTTCTTCGCTGGCATCGGAAGAGTTCATGAATTCCGTCAACAACCGGTTCAAGTCGCGTCTGTATCCCCAACAAGATGAGTAGAATTTAGGCTTCCAAGTAACAGGGGACCCAGATTCGTTCAGGTGGGCAGGGTCAATCAAAACACCCAAGGAGTACATCTTGACTTGGTCTCTGTTGATAGATCCTGTGTTGGAATCTAGCTGTTGCTCCTGTTTGTTTTGTCTGTAAACAGACATACCGTATATCAAGCTTGTCTCTGTGTTGTCATTAGCGGAGTTGTCTTCAGGTTGCTTCTCTTGGACAAAACAGATGACATCGTTGCTCACAGAATGCAGTCCAGATGGTAAAGACTTGAATTCCAATCCTTTGGATGGATACGTTGTTGAGCTTAAGGATCTATACCACTTTAAATAGTAGCCTGTATGGACATCAAACTTGGTCAGAAATAGACCAACAATTGGAGGTAACGGTATATGAGATTGAGTGTTTTTCTGGTGTTCTGGAAGTGCACCGTCGGTTACTTCGGGCTGTTTATTAACATTTTCAGTATCCATAGTTGATTGCTTGCTTGCTTTCAATTCAAACTCAAAAGACGAAGATGAGGACTGTAAAGGCTAAAGGGGAGTAGAAAGAAGCAAAAAGTCGGATGATGATTATTTCTCACTACAATCTTACAGGTTAGAAATTGCAAGAAAAGAAAAGAGACACCACCAAAACATAAATTCCGGGGCAAGCCAATCGAAACACTTCGTCCTAAGTTTTCTTTTTTTCCATATAGCCTACGCCTATCTCTTTTCTGTGTCACGTGCCCCAGAACGGTTTCAACCGTTTTTTTTTCCCTATATGGGTTACGTAATTTTGCGACACAAGAACTGTAATGGTGTGGGGAAGTATAGTGGCAGCGCAGGCTGGGTCCGCCGCGCTAGCTGAAGAATACATGCTTTTACTAGCTCACTGTTCCAATAAGGCATCATTATACCTTAAAACTCTTCTCATAAAATTCTTACTTAAAAGTAGGATAAGTATTTTTCTAGTTAGCGATTTCTGTGCTGGCCAGTTTCATCATTTTCTATGCCATTGCTGCGGTTGTGATAGGGCAGCCGTACGATTAAATAAATTCCTGTTTCCATCTAAAGCTGTCCCGTGTATGACTTTCTTAATGCTCAACGTAAGAAAAAGGTCTGGCACAAGATGTGTTATCCCAATTCATATCCCTCATAGCTCACAAATTGTGGACAGTTCGAGAAGACTGCAGACAGCAGATCAAATCATACCTCTGTATTAAGTAACTGGATCTTTGAGTTTCTCTTATTGGAATCTAGTTATCTTTAAGCAATGTTTGAAACTCCTGCCCAATACTTTACTGTAGGAGAGATAATAATTTATTTTACTATTGTTAAACAAGAAGCTTTCACTTAACAGAATATAAAGTACAATTTGACAATTTGCTTGTTTGTTATATCTGTATCCCTGGTGGATAAAGAGATGCCTTTTCCCCTGTAGTAGTAGTAGTAGCAAAAGGAAAGCAAAAAAGAATCTGTATAATGCTAATTAGTCAAAGTTACCAGTTATATATTTGATAAATAACAAGGCCATTGGTAGTAATCCTGCTTGAGGGTCTCTATGGGCGCCCTCTGGGACGTGCTGTGCTTGGTTATATAGCAACATATATGTATAAGTTATGTTCGGTATGTGCCTGCTAATAATAATAATAATAATTTATCTAATATTCTCGTCATTCACCCATTTATTAGAGCAGTGTTGACTTTAGGAGTGGATATATATTTCATTTATGTGTGAATATAGATGTGTGTATATTTTCTATAGGGATGTTTGCTCTCATAAATGATGATGATGATGTAATTGGTTTATTATCATAGTGGTTCAGCTCGTTTATGAAAGCAAACACCGCTATAGAAACTTTTAAGCAAGATTAATTCCGAATGTTGTGGTTATAACTATAGTCTCTGCGGGTTTATACCAAAATTGTAGCAGAATAGGGGTGTTGTTTCTCAGGCAACTCCTAATCTGTAATTGACGACATTAAGGTCTCATGAGTAAAATTACTCGTGAGACTGGAATGTAATCATTAGTATTGTACTTGAATCCGCGTACAAGGCTGTTGTTTATAACCTAATAGTGAATCGAATGTATATTGAAGTTATCTAGAGACTATATACTGCAGATAAGGAGGAGACTTCTAACTCTGATATATATGGAACCAAGATCGGATGTTGGAAATACATACTTTAAACTAATCAAATAATATTAGTGACTATTTGTCCATATTACTTGGTACAAGAGCGAGGAGTCCCTTTCCTCGTCATCTCTTGATCCCATATATAAAGTGAGGTGGGAAGCTCCTTTTATATATAAAATTTATTATATCCACGTAATTAATTTGTCGGTGACTGCTAAAATAACTTCGGGTATTGGAGCGAGGTATTTTGAACCAGGGTCTCGTGGCTACTGTCACGTGTACACTTCTTGTCGTCTGATTCATAGTTATGTTGATGTTTGATCAATTGTGTATTGCTTGTGCAATGCTTGATTGTTAACGTAATTTATATGTTGATGATTGATCCTTTGTGTATTACTTGTGCAATGCTTGATTGTCGACGTAATTTGTATGTTGTTGTTTGATCCTTTACGTATTGCCTATGCAATGTTTGATCTATCAATCTTATAATTCAGTCGATCAATCCTTTATGTATTGCTTATGCAATTCCTGATCTATCAATCATATAATTCCGTCAATCAATCCTTTATGAGTTAATAATAATAATAATAAAGTTGCTTATGCAATTCTTGATCTATCAATCATATAATTCCGTCAAATTGAGATTTTGCTTTTACTTTAACTTTTTTAATATTAAAGCTACAGATACTTCAAGTGGTTGATTTAAAAGAAAAAAATCAAATTTAGATGATAAATTAATTAGAGTTGACACTTCTGGCCTCAAATATTTGTTTTTTCAAAGTTTTCTAAAATTTATGGTCGAGAATTATGCAAAGTTGAGTAAAAAATCTTTGGTCAACCCTTCGTAAAATCTCTCCTTAGCTCAGATGGAAGAGCATGAGACTGTAATGTTACAAGAAATCTCAGGGTCCCCGGTTCGATCCCGGGAGGGGAGACACTTTTTTTTGTTTTGTTATGTGTGTACTGGTCATATAAATCTGTATTTTATTTTATACTGAAATTGTTGATCGTGGAAGGCAATATTCAGTATCATATATAATAGAGATGCTAAACAGCTAAAAGTTCAGATTGCACAACGTGGATGCATACTAGGATGCATGGACCATCGTCATCATCACCATCATGGACCGCTCTAAGTTACAATATATATATATATACTTCAAAGGTTTGATCTTCGTTCTTCATTCATCTACGGGCGACAATCTTTAAAATCCAATCGTTAGAATATTATAGCAATTCATTCAAGAACTTTTGAGGTATCTAAACGATATGGTAAGGTTAAGGCCCCTTGAGGTACGTAAACAAAAAATTCTTGCCCCGAATACAAACAGATGCTAAGATTTACAACCAATAAGAGTTCAAAAAAGAATAATCAATTTAACCATATTCATTCCTAATATACAATTATACAATAATATAATAAAATACTGTAAAGAGACAACAAAATTTATCCGACCTGACCAAAAAATTAAAACTCCTGAATCGTACAACACTTACTCAAACATAAAATAACAAAAATAGAATGTTAAAATTAAGCAGAAGTAGCAGATGTGTACTTGGTGACAGCTCTAGTACCTTCTGAGACAGCGTGCTTAGCCAATTCACCAGGCAAGATCAATCTGACAGCAGTTTGTATTTCTCTAGCAGAGATAGTTGACTTCTTGTTGTAAGCAGCCAACTTGGAAGCTTCAGAGGCAATTCTTTCAAAGATATCGTTAACGAAAGAGTTCATGATGGACATAGCCTTTTGAGAGATACCGGTATCTGGGTGGGTTTGCTTCAACACCTTGTAGATGTAAGAAGAGTATGTTTCCTTTCTGGTCTTGGATCTCTTCTTTGGTTCAGAAGAAGCAGCGGTCTTCTTACCGGCTGGCTTTTTTTCAGCTGGAGCTTTTGAAGCTGGTTTCTTTTCTGCCTTTGGTGCCATTGTGATAGATTGTTTATTTAAAATGAATTTAACTTAAGAAGGAAGGAAAAAGAAGAAAAAAAAAGCAATAAGATTTTTGGAGAATCGAACATGATGTCGAAGATGTGGAGTTTGATAGGATTATATACTCGGAGGTTAGAGTTTGGAGAGCATCAACTGGTAGCAGTGAAACAGAGACCATAGCAAAATAAACAATGCCAAAGTAGCGACACGCGCTTCTCAGTTTTTGTTAGTGCTAGTATTTACTTAGCGCAAGGGTAAATTTGAGCACAGATGTTTCAGTATGGAGGACGCGGTAGTGCCAATATTTACTCAGAGGGCGAGTAAATATGTGCACGCAACGTACCCACCTTTTTGCTGCAAATTGATGTTAGTTGGGTGCAAAGTGCCAATGGTTGTCTCTTTGTTAGCCCAGGTTGGGTTCTCGTGTTTGTGGCTCACCCTTTGCACTTGGATCTCTAGATGCATGCATGCACTCGCATTTGCTTGTATATAAAGATGGACGTTTCCTGCTTTGGCTTACTCCTAAATAGCCTGTTGTGGTTGTTTGGCTTTTTTCTTTTCTCTCTTTTTTTTTCTTCCTCTTTCTCTTCTTCTCATCACATAAATTTTTCACATTTATTATAGCTATTACTAAAAATGTCAGGCGGTAAAGGTGGTAAAGCCGGTTCATCCGAAAAAGCTTCTGTTTCCAGATCTTCCAAAGCTGGTTTAACTTTCCCAGTTGGTAGAATTCACAGATTATTAAAGAAAGGTAACTACGCTCAGAGAGTTGGTTCCGGTGCTCCAGTCTACTTGACTGCTGTTTTGGAATATTTGGCTGCCGAAATCTTGGAATTGGCTGGTAACGCTGCCAGAGATAACAAGAAGACCAGAATCATCCCAAGACACTTACAGTTGGCCATCAGAAACGATGAAGAATTGAACAAGTTGTTGGGTCACGTTACCATCGCACAAGGTGGTGTCTTGCCAAACATTCACTCCAACTTGTTGCCAAAGAAATCTGCCAAGGCCAAGGCTTCTCAAGAATTATAATTTTTTTGAAGATCTTTCGGTTTTTATAGGGTATTTTTAAATGGTATTTTCATGTTATGAATAGTGGTATGGTTCTTTAAGTTTATATTTTATTATAACAATGTATATTAGTGTTTAATATTAAGTTTTAAACTATTTGGATTATTATAAAATTAAGTTGTATTATGTTGAACGGAAATGATGAATGTAAAAGCTAACTTTCACGACAGCCAGCGAAGATATGGAGTTCGTGCGCACAGCCAGGAGAATATGGTGGATTAAAAAAAATTAAGTAAAAAAGAGATCGTAAATGATATACACATCAATTTTAAAGCTATTACAACAGACTTATCTAGTATGCAATTATCTCTTAGCGCACAAATCAACAATAATATTGACGATAGAAACGACAACTTCAGCACCGATCAAAATGATGACTATGAATTCCAAATACTCGTCATTGGAATGACCCAACTGCTCCTTCAACATCTGTAACAAATCGGAAATAACTTCCAATCTTTGATTCAACAAGGCAACCCTCTGGTTGATTTCTAAGTAGCCCCTGGTAGCTTGGTAGATCGGTTCCAATTGAGGTTCAGACCACATCAATTCTGGGGAATCCAAAACGGAGCCATGCAAATTAATATTGATCCTCAAAATAAACAATTCACCAATAGATTTCATGATTTCCTCTCTGGTCATCTCTACTTTACCCGTCTGTGCAATCTGTTGAGGGATATCTTGAGTGTCTTCAATTGTATTGTCAACCAACTCCTCAAACAAAGAGATCTTAACCGATTGTGATATGGCGTAAGAAATACTCAATTTTAACATATAATTGGAGTCATCTCTCAACGTGATAAAATCGTTGTAGATTCTAGGTTGATAGGAGTTGGTGATATAGTAATTGAATTGCTCGCTTTGAACATCTTCATCTGCAAGTTTTTCGTTCTCAAATCTAGCTAGGTCTATCAAAAATGCATGTTCTTCCTTCTCACTAAACCCCCACAAAACGACAACTCCATATTCAAAGATGAAAACCTCAGTAGGCCTCTTACCAACGTCAATCTCACCACCTTCGTCATCCAATCTTATTAGTTCAGAGCCAGGAGAATTAGAACGTTTCTTATCATTAACATGGCCATTTAAATCCGTAAACGATGACTTCTTACCATTTGATGGACCGCTGTTGTTCCTCCAATCTTTGTAAGCAAATGGAGTATAAATACACTCATCAAACAATTTGGGCGAAGTTGAATGAATTCTTTTTCTATCTTTCAACCAACGAATTAGGTCTCTCATCTTATAGGTACCAGCAGTACAGTATGCAGTAACTCTAGGTAACAAAGATCTATGTTTCTTACCTAACCGTTCGGCATCTTTTCTTGCCGGTCTGTCCTTAATCTTCTGCAACGAATATGACTTATCAACGGTGCTGTCAATGGATGTATAATCTAATGAGTCTGGTAACAACTTTAGCTTTTGCATTGTACGCCCAGTTCTTTGAGGAGCGATGTTAGGACCCAATTCCTTAGCCAATGTTGGCTCCTGTCTCGGAGGCAATGTCACGGGGATCGAACCAGCATGAACTTTAGGTGATAGAGGGCTTTTTTGTGTCCTCAGACCCCCTGAAGTGATATTTGTGGATTCTTTTGCAGCTTGTTGCTGTTGTTGCTGTTGCTGCAACTCTTGCTGTTGCAACAAACTGTCATTGTTGGCGTACGGATTATCGGATAATAATGCTGTGGTCTCTAAGGGCTCAGTCATTTTCGTTGGTTATTTTTTGAAACTGCAATTAATGATCTATCATCAAGTACACCTATTATATGCTATAGAAGGAAATTAAAAAAAAACTTCTCCCAACAGTCAGAACAACTATAATCGGTTCTCAAGAGCTAACTATCAGACCTGAAAGCACAAACTTGCTTCCCAGAACGGGAGATACACCTGCAACTAACTATCTACAAGTTTTGAAGCCTGCAAGCGGCACCCTGCTAAAATTTTGGATGTCATCGCGGCTCTGAACATTTTTTGCACAGCCGTGATTAATTAGCTAATGCACTTTGATTTATTTTTTTTTTAGTATTTTTTTTACCCTTGCAAAATTTTTTTATATTTCATGTTAAGGTAGGACTGTTAAGAGAAAGCCTTTTCTTTTGGAGAAAATATCAAGAATATATCTCTTTAGATAGCATACAAAAGATGGCAAAGAAGAAGGGAACATCATCTAACTTGAGAAAATTCACCTACTCGTCCTTTAGGGATCGTGTGGATTCCATCAAGATCGAGCCAACTTTACATTTATCTAAGAAGGCTTTCCATGAAGCAGAAATATCCCATTTCTTATCAACTTTGGACCACTGGAAAGAAGTCAATTTATCAAAGTCATTTAGTGAACTTGTTGAGATTGTGGAACCTCTATCTTTAAGTTTGCCTCAATTGTTGTTTTATCAGACCAAGATATTTGACGCTCTTGAACAGGGACTAGGTTTAAATGATGAGCTATCTTTACAGCCGACTCTAGAATTGCTATCACAGTTTTGCCATGATTTAGGTCCAGATTTCATGCCTTATTATACAAGAGCACTTACAGCGTTGAGCAAAATTGCCCTTGATCAAACGAAATCTGACCCATTGGAATGGACTTTTAATACTCTGGCATATATTTTTAAGTACCTATCAAAGGAGCTATCCAAAGATTTGAATCCGACTTTTGACCAGTTAATGCCGCTACTCGCCCTTGAAAAGAAAGACTACATAACAAAATTCGCATCACAAGCCATATCGTTTTTAGTCAAGAAGGCAACTACGACCTCTTTGGAACGCTTTATCAAGAAAGTATTCAGTGCAAATGAATTATTGGAAAAGCATTCAGAAAGTTACCACAGAGCTCTAGTGATCATATTTTCGGAAGCATTTACAAATTCTGCAGGTACTTTGCATTCAAAGACAAGCATGATTCTAAATCCTTTGGTTTCAGAGTGCTTAAACAACGCTAGATCTCAAGCTGTACTATCTGATATCATAATGTCCGTCTTGAGCCATGCGGAGTCACCATTGATAGCTCAACCACTTTATAATACAACGCTAAAGGTTATCGAAGGACAGTTGGACAACAAGAATGACGAGGAGTTTGACTACATCAGATTGGTCTCCATAACCCAAACTCTAATCACATTGAGTTTTGCCGAGAGTGGTAAGAAGGTCAGCTCATGGTCAGATATCCTTAATTTCGTGAACAAGCTATCAGAAAGATCTAATTTAATAATGGTGGAAACTGACGAAGATGAAGCAATGAAAGTTAACTTTGGGAATTCCATGTCCCAATTTTGTTCCATTTTAATAAGAAATGCAGAACCAAAAGACTTGGCAAAATACCATATCCATATTTTCAATGTTATGATGATACTGAACGACGGGTCAGAATTCCTCCCATTTGTTAATTTTTCATTGGATCTTTCAAAGGAAAGAACTTTGTCATACTGCCGCAAATATGTCACCTCATTTATTGCTCAAAATTGGAAACTACTGTATAAAGAAATTGCCTTATTTTTGTCTCAGATGGACCAAAAGGGGATGATCCGTGCTGGTGATCCAACTTCTGATTTGCAGGTGGTGCTCCCGAAAGAATTCAGCAAGTTCATATTGGACAAATTTGAAAATAAAGATACAATTGATGGTGGTAAAGATATAATCGACATATACTGGAGATTGTTGGTCTTACAGAATACTGAACTCGAAATCCCAACTGGAGCACTAATTAGATTTTTCAAAATGGTTCAACACAGATCCACTTTAAACGATTTAATTACTGTTGATTTAGGTGGATCTTTCTTGAAGTCACTAGCGAATCAGAAGTTGAATGATGATCAAATATTCGATATCAGTAGTTCAATTCTAGAGAATTTTGAAAGAAATAAATCAAGCACACCATTTTTACAAGGATTCAATCAGTTGCTTTGTAATATAAGCGCAGAAAATACCCAGACTCTTAAATTGCTAGAGAATAAGAGAGAATCCATAATGTACCAACTCTCGGATAATCTCATCACTCCAAGTCATATTTGCAGAGAATATTCTTTGAATATAATTATCACCCTCTTTGAAAAATTATCCGGCAAAGCTCCAGACTTGGTGAATAACTGTAGGGTCATCGAGCAGATACCATTACAATTACAGAATGGTAGAGATATCCAAACTAGATACAGAAGTTTCCAGACTGAGTATACCCACACCGAGCAAAACAAGTTAATAAACACCATCATCGTCAAGTTTATATTCGGTCAATTATCCAACAGATTTTCTCCAACCTGGGATAGTGCTATAAGTTTAGCCGCTTCCATGGTTGGCAGGGCTGCTGATATAATTTGGGAGTCTGCTTTGCATTTCATTACATTCAAATATAACGAACAAGTGGATCCAGTCTTTTTTGAGCATGATTTGGAATCGCTAGAGGCTGTTGACGACAGATCTGATTGGATGCCTCAAGATTCAAGAATCGCTACCAATTTTGAGGCAAGTGAGAAAGTTTGCCAGCGTTATCATAATATTGACTTGTCGTTGATAGAGTTTGCTGAGACGATAAGAGAGGATTTGAAGTTCACTGAATTAAGCAGAGCACAATCGATTAAACTGCTGATGAAGATTCCAACTATTGCTGAGACTCGTTTTAAGTCCTTGTTTCCATACGTTGTTAACGAAGATATCGAGGATGGAATAGAGAACGGTTCCATTTTAGATGGATGGAGTACAAAGGACAGAAACTCGCTAATTGAACTTTTGACACAATTCAAGAAGTTGAACACTGTCTATGGTGCAGACAAGGTTTTCAAATTCTTACTAAGATTGCTATCCAATAAGTCTACAAAAGTCCAAACATTGGCATTGAATTCCTTACTCAATTGGAAGAATCCTGTTTACAATAAATACCAAGACAACTTGAAGAATATGTTGGACGATACGCTGTTCCGTGACGAAGTTATCAAGTTTCTTCAAAATGATGACGAGAACACCATTGAAATTGCTGATGTCGATACCATCATGCCGTTGATTTTAAGAATTTTGTTTGGTAGAGCACAAATCTTAAAGACAAGTGGTACCAAACAAGGTAGAAAGATGGCTGCTATTAAAATATTATCGAATCTACAAGACAAGCAAATCTCCGAATTTTTGTCAATCTCGTTTGAGAAGTTGGACTTTAAAGGATTCATGGAAAATAGCCAAATCAAAACTTCCGATGTTTCGACAAGAATATTGAAGCATTTGAGTGGTTTCTTGAACATGGTGTTGGAAGTTTTGCCGACTTTAGGTAAATCGCATTTTCAATCATTGTCCATCTTGATTGAGCCTTTGTGTTACTCTTTATCAGTTTCCGAGGTAGCTATCAACAATGCAGACGAGATCGAAGGTGACATGGTGGAGAAAATTGCTCGTAATAATAGACAATTGGGCTTCAAGGTGTTGTACGAAATCTCAACTTATCTTGGTGAAACTTTTGATTGGACTCCATATGGTGACATCATATACCACAACTTGATCCAGTCGAAGATGACCAACTTTTCTCAAGAAAACTTACAGCAGCCTTCAGCTTTGATGAAATTGATGACTTCCCTCTGGTCACAAAGAAACCTTCAATTCTTCCTCTACTATGATGAATATTTGCCTGTGAGATCATTGCTTGAAATATTACCCAACGTTCATGCCAAAGATACAGCATTGTTGTCGGTTTTGAACTTTGTATTGGCATTGTTGGAGAATACGTCTGAGACTGATGATTTTGTTAACGTCATGGCTATTGTTATTTCTGAATGCTTGGAGTCGTTGGTACTATTATTCGATAATAGTACTAACAAGGAAGTGAATGCTAAAGCTGTTGATATTCTATTGGAGCTTATTCAAAGAGACTACATAACCGATAACGATTCAAGAAAGGTGCTAGTTAGCTCGTTGACATCTGCCTTGGAAAAATCTAACAGTCAAATTGAACTTTCTGTTAAAGCAAATATCATTAGAATATTGTCTGCGCTTGTCAAGGACTATGACTGCTCAGTTGAGGAAGTCACACCACTTTACTTGAACCTCGCTAAACTTTTCAGAGTATATCCTGAAAGAGAAATGAGAATTGTTGTTTCAGACGTGTTTGCTAGTATCGGTGATCGTTTCACGGAATTTGAAAGGGTTGGTAACTTGGTCACTGATTTGAACTCCTACTCCAAAAAAAGAATCAGAGAAGCTGATTTCGAAAGAAGATTGAACGCTTTCAGCTTGATCAATCAAACGCACTACATCAACCTGTCTGTTTTAGAATGGGTGCCAATCGTCTTCACTGCTTTGTTTTTCATTAACGACGAGGAAGATCAATCTATGAGATCATCTGCTTCTTACACTCTGGTCAGATTTATAGACTGTTCATCATCAAAAGATTCCGAGGAAGATGCTCATGGGTACATCAGTCTATTGGTTGACGAAATCTTGCCACATTTGAAAAATGGTTTGAGAAAGAAGCATGAATTGGTGCAGACAGAATACATCAACGTTGTCTGCCACCTTGTTGAGAACTCAAAGTACTACCATGGTTTGGATGACATGAAGGTTTTGTTACATAACGGTGATGAAGAGGCCAACTTTTTCAAGAATATTAACCACCCTCAATTGCACAGAAGACAGCGGGCTATTCGTAGGCTTGCTGAGTACGGTTCTTCGTTGACCGAAGGTTCTATTTCCCACTGGATAATTCCAATGATTGAACATTATGCTTACTGGACGGATGAAAAGATGAGAAACATTGCTAATGCGACGGTCGTTACGATATCTAAGTTAATGGCTAGTGTCACGTGGAACCAATTTAGAGCAATCTTCACAAGGTACCTTTCAGTTATGAATCAATCTATGGCAAAAGAGAAACCTGAACAACTAAGAGATACCGTCAACTTAATTGTCTCCATTTCATCATCTTTGAGAGGTATTGTCGGATCGGATATGAAACCGAAGGATTTCCCATCTACAGCAGAAAAGTTGGACTCAATTATTCTTGATGACTTCATGCCAATGATCAGAAAAATCTTGACAACAAGAAATGAAGAAACGACCTTAGCTAGAGTTCCGCTATCTGAGGCTTTAACTTCATTGATAATGTGCTGTTCAGAAGATAAGGTGAATAGTGAGTTACCAGGTATCTTGACAAATATCTGCCACATATTGAGAGCTAAATCCGAGGAGTTGAGAGACAACGTTAGAAAGCATCTCGGTAGAATTACCTTATCCTTGGGTCCTTCCTATTTGAAGTTCGTTTTGAAGGAGTTGAAAGGTGCGTTGGCTAGAGGTCCACAAATCCATATTTTGAGTTTCACAGTCCACTACATTTTAGTTTGTCTTGATGGCCAATTGAATCATGGTGATCTTGGTGACGTTGCTGAAATGGTCATTGATGTCATCATGAACGATGTTTTTGGTACTGCAAGTCAAGAAAAGGAAGCTGAAGGATATAACAACAAGATGAAGGAAATTAAGCACAATAAGAGTTATGATACTGGTGAACTAATTGCTGGTAACATCTTCTTGAAAGATTTCGGCCATTTGCTAACCCCTGTGAAATATTTGCTGCAAGAAAGATTGGCCTTGAAAACGCAGAATAGATTGGATGAGTTGTTGAGAAGGTTCTCCCTTGGTTTAAACAAAAATGAAGAATCGTCATCAACAGATATTTTGGTGTTGTGTTATGAACTCTACAACCAGTCTTTGGAGATTGTGAGTCAAAAGAAGGAAACCTCTAAAGAAATCAGTGAACAAGACGAGCACTTTTTGGTCCAATTGGATGCTAGACCAATAAAGACTAAGGTTGAATATTCCCTATACATCAAGACCATGCAAAAGTTCTCCTTTGAATTGTTGAGAACAGCTATCACCAGACATGACTCGTTGTATACTGCTTCCAATCTTGCTGACTTTATTCCTATCTTGGAGACTTCTTTAACGGCAGATGACGAAGGTGTGATCATTTCGGCGTTGAAGGTTTTGACAATGATTGTTAGATTAGATTTTTCGGAAGAAGTCAACGGAAGATTTACTGCTTGTGCTAGAACAACTTTGAAGATTGTGAAGGATATGCCAAGCACGAACAATGATCTCTGTCAATCTTGTTTAAAGTTCTTGAGTTCGATTATTCGTCACAAAGAAGATTTGCAGTTGAAAGACACAGCATTGAGTTACATCTTGAAGAAGATCGAACCCGATCTGGACGAGCCAATGAGACAAGGTGTTGCATTTGGTTTTGTGAAAAGTTTGATCTCTAAGCATACATTGTTGCCCGAGATTTATGATACCATGGATATTGTTTCCAGAATCATGATTACCAGTACCTCAAATGAGATTAGAGCTGTTTCAAGAAGTGTGTTCTTTACATTTTTGATGGAGTACGATCAGAGTAGAGGCAGATTGGAGAAGCAATTCAAGATGTTGACCACCAACTTGCAATACCCTGCTCAAAGTGGTAGACAATCAGTGATGGAATTGATTCATTTGGTTGTGAACAAATCAGGTAAAGAGCTTCTACAAAAATTGTCATCATCGTTTTTCATCGCATTGTCCAACGTCTCCGTTACTGATGATTCCCCACTATGTAGAGAACTTGCATCTGAGATCATTTTGTTGATTTTCACTAAGCTCGATAAGTTTGATGGAGATTTCAAGTTTGCTGAGAAATACATCTCCATGTGGATCAGCCAAAAGAAGAGTGAGTTGCTAACGAGATGTGGTTTGAATTCTTACAAGCTGTACGTCTCTGCCGTTGGATACGATAAGAACGCACAGTTGAACGAAGTTGCCATCGAGAGAATCTTGAAGACGTTATATCTAACAAGAAATTCTGATGAATTGGAAGATGTCAACTGGGAATTAGTCTACTCTTCATTGATTGTTTTTGAAAAACTTGGTGAAGTCACAAACACTTTAGCAGGCAGATTCAGAGAGTGTTGGAGTAGTATCTTTGAGAGTTTGTTGTATCCACATTCGTGGGTTAGATTATTATCGTCTAGATTGACAACCAAGCTACTACAAACTCTGGTTGAGAAGCAAGGAGAAGGAATGGAGTTTGAAATAACAGACGGTCAATTGCAAACAATAGCTTATAAATTATTCCGTCAACTAGGTGCTGCCAACATTTCCCAAAAGCTGGCAAACCAAGTTGCCAAGAATTTAGTGTTTATTACTAAGAAATGGAACGAAGATGATACACCATTTACCGTTTTCAAGAACCAACAGACAGAAGAAGAAGAAGAAGAAGAAGGAGAAGGAGAAGAAGATGGGAGTCACAAAGGCAGTGCTAAATTCAAATCTGCTTTAGATTGGGCCATCAACAGATGCAGTGCCATCTTGAAGAACGAATCTAGACCGAATAAAGATATGCTAGTCACGAAGAAAGCGATAGTACAGTACTTGGCCTTCTTGACCTCATTCTTGGGTACTGAGAAACTAGTGGAGATTATGTCTGCTCAAATTTTGATTCCGTTGATCAACATCTCCGAGCAAGAGGTGTTGCTTGAAGATGATCAAGACGATAACTCGCTGCCTTCCCTTGTGAACAAGTGCATGGACTTGATTTCCAAGAAGATTGGTATATCCGAATATAACTTAATTTATTCGAATGCTAGAAAGATCATTTATGAAAGAAGACAAGAGAGAAAGACGATGAAGGCGCAACTTGCTTTGAACCATCCTGCTGCCGCTGCTCAAAGAAAGTTGAAGAAGCATGCTAAATTTAGAGAGAAGAGAAAGGCTTCTAAGGATGAGAATGGGTTATACAAAGCCAAGAGAAAGAAGACACATATAGTGTAAGAGTAAGAAAACTGAGATGGTGAATTTGGATATAGGTGTTTTAATTTTGTGTATAGGTTTTTTTTATAAAAAGAAAACAATTTTAATTTCATTCATTATAACAAATAGCAGAAATAACAGTAACAGAAAAAGGAAAGGAAAACCAAAACAGAAACTCAGAAAAATAACAACAAGCCAACAGCAAGAAAAAAAAAAAAACTTTGTTCAAATTACAGAAAGCCAAGGGACAATTAATAAAAGCACAAACCAATTAAAAATACAAACAGATATCAATGTAAGGAAGGAGATGAAACAATTCACTATTATTCAGTTTTAACGGGATTGGACACTTCATCAGTGACACCAGCACCAGTTTGATCAGGATCCTCGTCATCGTCTCCATCAACATCAACATCAGCGTCAGCATCCGCTTCCAGATCAACTTCAGCTTCGCCATTTTCAGTATCATCCCCTTCAGCTTCTGGGTCAACGCTAGCATCGAGGTCAGCTTCAGGATCAATGTCACCATCTGCCTCTGCATCGACAACATCAGCATCAGCATCTGCCTCTGCATCGACAACATCAGCATCAGCATCAACATCAACATCAACAACATCAGCATCAGCATCAACATCAGCATCAACATCAGCATCAGCATCAGCATCAGGGTCAGGGTCAGCATCGGCCTCGCCGTCACCGTTTAGTTCTTGTTTTGCCTTCTTGGCTGGTCTACGGGACTCCTCCTCTTCTTCCTCTTCTTCTTCGTCATCATCCAATGTGACACCATAGTACTTTCTTGTTGAGACGGCACCACCTTTAGCCGATGCTGGTAACTTTCCGTGTTTCAAATTGTAGGCCTTGATTTCGGTTTGGTATCTTAATCTATCCTGCTCGTACAACTCGTAGTACGGTTTTCTAGCAACGTCGTCCAACTTCTTCCAAGCTTCAGTCATAGCTTTGGATAGATCCGTTGGCACTCCAGGGTTCTTCTCCTCTATCTGTTTTCTAACTTTGTTCTTCTCATGTTCACAAAAGATTAAGTATGCGTTTGTAGGTCTCTTAGGAATATCCGGATCTTTCATACGTTGATTTTTCAGTGAATTTGCATTGTTACCTCTTTTTCTCTTCGTTGAAGTTGTTCCAGGTGCAATATTGGATGGCATGTTAAGTTTGGCCACTGAAAGTGGCGTCTTCGTAAGCAAGTGTGTTATGTCGGCCAATCTAATGGATTCTATGTCTGCACTGTCGAGGTCGTCTGCTGTAAGCTTGTCTACGTTCGGTATGCTTAGATCGGAAGCTCTCTTGCTGAGGTTATCAAGAAGTAATGCATATTCAAATCGAAGTCTCTTGATGGCTTGTTGGGATCTCGAAACAGCTATCGATGTGATTTCATTTTGGCTTTCCACGTCCATGATTTTCTGCTTTAGATCTTTGCATTTTTGCTTCAACCTCGATTCTATATATTTTGGTAGTAGAAGTAATATGTTAGTATATGAAAAAAAAATACAGTTCTCTTGGATATAAGCAATCGATGAGGATCGGCTTGATATAATTTATATTATCTTTAGCTATAAACATACCTTCGGATTCGGAGACAATTGCACTCATTGACTGGTTAGCCTGAGCTCTACTTGGTTTAGCAACGATAACTTTGAATGTGGTCATCGAACCGGCAGCTGGATTGACGGGACCTGATTGATGGGGAGGTGTACCTTCAGAAGGACTAGCAGTGCTCATTGCTTCTTGTTGGGAATTCCCAATGTGTAGTGGCAGCACGAGCTTGGGCTGCCTTTTTTTTTCTCGAGTCGAAGTGTGAGAGAGCCAGTGAGCACTGTGGGCGGGCAGGCAGCGTCAGCAGCTCAGCTCAGCTCAGCTCATCAGCACAAATTGCAACTCCTCCAGTTTCAACAGCCTCGACGGCACGCCGCACCTCGTGAATTTTGAAGCAGTCGCGTCGGCTGCTCTTTAGACCTTTGGAAATTGGTACAGCTTGTTAATGGTTATTTATAAGTGGTATGTGCTACTCTGGGCCTAACATATATATATATATATATATATATATATATAATATACATCAATTGCTATAATATCGATTCAATTCTACTCATTTGACTAGATCTAACACTTCAGCAACATCTTCCACCTCAGCTTTGTAGTCCGGACGCGGCATCTCGTACCCTTCAGTCGTTCTCCCATAGTAGTTACCCCCCAGTCTACTGACAGGCTTCAATTTGGCCACGTCTACAACAGCACCGTCTTCGTCGATGATATCCTCTCTGACATGGAATCTCACGCCTTCTAATAGCAATGTGGTGCCGGTGTGTTTCGAAGGATCCTTCTTTGAGAACCATTTACGAGATTCGACTAACTTACACTCGATGGAGATCGCACTCTCTGCAACTTGTTCCGGTTTGACGTTAACACATGGTTTCGGAGTGAGACCGGTCAACTCCCACTCGGAAACATCTGCAGGAGCGTTGATACACGAGGCATTGGCTGCCTCGGAGAACCACTCACCGATGATGTTGATGCAACACTCACCAGTTTCCAAGATATTAACAGCAGTGTTCTTCAGACCTCCCCTGCCACTGCTGAAAGATGCAGCAAACATTGGAGGATCATGGTTTAGAATCGTAAAATACGAGAACGGAGCCAAGTTCTTGATGCCATTGGCATCTATAGATGAGATCAAAGCGATAGGTCTAGGTAAAACCGAGCTGACCAGAAACCGGTAATTGAGAACAGGATCTCTACCTTCAGCAAACGGGTCAATTTCCAATTTCTTGTACTTCTTCCAATCATCATTTGAAGCACCATCACCGTATTTCCAATCTGGGTTTGGAGTCTTAGACCAGACGTAGTCGTCGGTTTTCAGTCCAGGCCTTTTGTCCTGAGTTTCTTTGAAAGTTGGCTTTGCCTGAGTCATACTGTTTGTTGAGTAAAATCTAGCTAGTTTTGATGGCAGCAAAGACGGTAGAAGCCTACAACGCAGACCAAACACCATTAGTCAAAGGACAAGCATCATATATGAATATATATACATGAGTTATTGGGCTTGTTTCCCCACAGACAACAGTAGCGATTACTAACAAGAGGAACAAACAGCTGCGACTCATTATCCGTCACATTTCCGCAGTCGCGTCGATTGCGTTTCTTCAATCAATCAAGATCCAGCGTCGATCAACTGTATTTGTCCCATTTCGGAAGGGCGCCGCTGCAATTTTTCACACAATAAGACTTCGGCTTTACCTCTGTGTTGGCCGGGTTTAAACCTAACTGCTCTTCACATATCCGAGTGGGGCATTGAGAATTGTGGAGGGAAGTCCGGACAGCAACAGGTCTAGATGCATATAACCTAGATGATGCATCCACGTCTTGAAGACTTCGTAATTCAATTTATAAATATATATATATATATATAAATATAAACATTCCACAAATCAACCTACAGTTGAATCCAATCCGATCTCCACGAAGAAGATCCCTTGGGAGAATTTATGGCGACTTGCTTCCGTTCACTGGCGTTCACTGCATCTCATCATAAATTCAGAAGCTCATATAAAATTTATGTTAAATTTCAAACTGGAATTATATATATATATATATATATATATATATATTTGAAAAGGATGCCGATCCAATAATAATTTTTTCAATGTCATGTATCTCGAACGATCTCAATATGACGTGAACCAATTTATAAAGCCATGCCAAGTCTCTAATAAACATTTAAACTCTATAGATGTGCAGTAATTACCGAATATAAATTGTATATACGCACACGAGGGTTCTGTATTAAACAACCCATATGTTCTAGTTCCTATACAAAATCTGAAACATATATATATATATATATATATATATACATGAACGGCATTCTACCTTGCACACCTGTGTTTATACAGAAGATTGATACCCCCACATCTTATAAATGAATTATTATTATATATACATGTAAAATTAATCATATTAAGCTGCACATAATGCTATATATATATATATATATATATAATTCTAATTAAATTTATGTATAAGTATAATATTCTTTTCCGAGAATCTTATATTTACAGATGGATGTTTCTAAATACCTTTCACGATCGTATAATATTCTAAATATATAATATGAAAATGATAGATATAACCCGGTCTCCAAGTCATATAATCTAGAAAAAGCGTATACCTGCAGTTTTGAGTGCTAAAGATCATAATTCATTTGAAAAAACCCCACTTTTGTGTTTTAGTTCTTTGATTCAGAAAAGATTATAATTAATTTCAAACATCAGAACTCTTCTGAATTAATTTTAGAGCTTCTGGAACGTCTTCCACATGGGTCTTATAATTACGACGACGCAACAAGTAGCCTTCATTGGTTCTTCCATAATTGTCACCACCTAGTCTACTCACAGGCTTTAATTTGTTGGCATCAAACACTGTGCCCTCTTTGTTAACGATATCTTCTCTCACGTGGAATCTAACACCTTCCAAGAAAATGGTAGTACCAGAGATTCTTGTTGGATCTAATCGGGAGTTCCAACGATGTGAATCAACTAACTTGCATTCGATCGAAAGTGCACTCTCTGCCACTTGCTCCGGCTTGATATCAACACAAGGTTTTGGTGTGAGACCGGATAAATCCCATTCAGAAACCTCAGCAGGTGCGTTGATACTCGTTGAATCAACAGCATCTGCAAACCACTCACCCACGATGTTGATACAACATTCACCCGTCTCCAAGATGTTGGCTGCAGTGTTCTTTAGCGTACCCTTACCGCTACTGAAAGAAACGGAAAACATTGGTGGATCAAAACCAACTGGTGCAAAATAACAGAAAGGTGCTAAGTTTTTCACACCTTTGGAGTCGAGAGACGAAATCAATGCTATTGGTCTAGGCAAAATGGCACCAGTTATTAGGAGATGATTTAGTCTTGGGTTTCTACCTTCCCCAAAAGGTTCAATTTCCACTTTCTTGTACTTTTTCCAGTCGTCACTAGAGGCACCTCCGCCTAGTTTCCAATTTCCAGCTGGTGACTTTGTGAATAGGAAATCTTCCCTTCTTAGTTCTGGCAGGTTTGGATCGGCATTACCGTTGGATGCGTCGTGGTGGGACATTCTGATTGATGATGAGTAGGAGGAAAAAGAACCAATTGTAGTGGATGGAATGGATGAAAACGATGCGTATATTTTGCGACGTAGTCCTAATAATGACATTATCGGTGAAGAATCAAGACCATGCTGACAAGAATTGAACGCAAAACTATTAAGATGGAAACAGAGTAAACGGCCCTTTTTATACAACTTCAAAATAGCGTCGCGTCGGTCTCGGTGTTAATAACCGTTTCGCTATTTGTTACAGTTTGGGCAACTTGTCCGCTATTTTTTTCTCCTTCAAGTTGATCCGAAAGATTTATGTGATTTTTGGAACCCGGTAACTCCTTTGATCCATGCAGATTGATTTGTCCATGGTTCGTTACGGTCCAGCGTGGTGGCTGATACCTTGAACTGTTATGTGGTTTTTACAAGATCGATATGTTACCAAAACATTTTAGCTTTTGCCTTTCTTTTGTCTTTTGTTGATTTGAAAGCATCACAAGAGGCTGTGCAATTAGTCAGAAGATTTTCACCGAGCCCTCACGCAACCGAAAAAGGAGAAGTTATATATATTAGCCCCCAGTCGAGACATCTATCGATCGTCAGACTGAATGGGATTCATTACATATAATTATCAGAAATATTTTAATCCTACTAATATCAACACTACATTTACCAGAAAAAGAAAGGATAGTGTTCATTTTATTAAACATCGTTCGTAAATATATAGGTTTTCATTTTTGATTCACCATAAGAGCTCCTCCTCAAAATAGTCGATGTTCCCATCATCGTCATGTTTCAAACATTCCACTGTTGCCAACCTCACGTCGGCGTTCAATTGTGACGAACCGCACGCAACGACGGCTTTAGGTCCTTGCAAAGTGCGTATGAATCGGGTCAGCTCAACAGGGATATTCGGTTTCTGCTCCACGTTGACTGTAACATAGTTGATCTTATCAGAGAGCAGCTGCGTGAGGAAAGTCTCCATTTCTCTTTTTTGTTCTTTAATGTGATCGAACTGCTTGCCATCATCATAACTACTCATCATTGGAACGCCACAGTCTTCTTCCTGTGACCCTTCAGTGAACTTTTGGCAAACCCTTTTGAAACTCGGATTCACCATACTTCTAGTTATGAAGATCTGCAATTGAACCACGCCGTCAAACTTCTGGATGAGTTCAATCTCCTTCTTGAAACTGAACAATGATTCAAAATTCGAAACCATCCAAACGATGTAGATAGACTTATTCTCGTTTCCTGTCCCCCCATTCTTGTAAGTCTGCGCCAAGTCTATAGCGATGCTGTAAACGACAGTCATACCGACTCCACCGGCAACGAGCACGAAATGGTTGTAGGATTTGAAAGGGATCGGACACCCGTACGGCCCTTCGACGAGCAATGGGATGTAACATTCCCCGTTTCTCTTGGTGGAGATGTAGTTTGCCAGCCGCCGAGTCAACCCCTTTTCGACCCTGATGATCAGCACTAACTGGTTCGGGTTTTCGTGTAAGATGGGGGTCATGACGGTAAAAGGGTGTGATTGCCAAAACATATCTTTCCTTAAGAAGTAGATCCAACAAAACGCACCAGGATACGGCCTCCACCAACCAGAATGGTTGATCTCAACCCTGATGCTGTGCGGAGAATCCTGCAGCAGCAATTGTGTCTCGTCACCTTGAACCATTTGGTAGATGATGGAGCATTTGCATCTCATCACGCCCCCACTTATGATGATCTTGAAACCTCTTAGCAGATACTCAGCGATCCAAATGGAGAACGAAACGATGATGTATTCGATCCAACCTAAAGTGAAGCAATGGTACCATATACCAACAACGAAGAAAACTAAAAGCACCTTGTGTGTGAATTTGAAAAACTCGTAAAACTTGGATCGGAAATGTGAGATGAAGATGGTAATTACTATCAGTGTAAAGGCTGCGTTTGCCCATCTCCATTTTACCAACCCCCATCTTTGAATGTAATCACCTTTGGAATCGACGTAGAGCAAATAAAATGTGGCGTGCAACAGTATCAGGATGGCTACAATTCTAGACGTCCATTTATGGTACAGTTGGAATTCCCTATAAGAAAACCCGGTAACCAACGTCAGAGGATTATTCCGTGAAGAAAAAAGAAATATTACGGGCAATTGAACCGTAGCCATGATACCCGTTCTGTCTGCATAGTAGACAAACTTCTCACCCTTTGGGCATCTGAAAATCATGTTATTGCGCACGTATTTGTAATTGATACAGCACAGTACTATCACCAACATAACATAACAGGTGATCACAATTGTATGTATTCTAATGGGTAATTTTTGCAAGAAGCCTAAAAAGAGTCTTTTTGATTTGACGTAGTTTGAATCACTCGATGTCTTATTAGGTATCAATGCGGGCTTGATAAACTGTGGACAAATAAAGTGCTGTTTAAACCATTTGATCACTTTATAGTTGCACAATTTGGCAAAATAGAAGGGAAAGCACCATTGCGAGATATTAATCACTGAAGCTAGTAACATGATAAGCCCCCAGTAGGCTACTAGAAAGAATCCGTATATTGTAGAGGTCCTTCTCAAATTTTTCAAAGTTGTGACACTTTCGAAAGTGCTGTTGTACAAGGGCTCGTTATCGACAAACACAGGAGTATACAGAGTAGTAACGTTGGATATCGACTCATAATCTACAATATATTTCGTAGCATTCTTGTTGAAATTCACGAAATCACCAAATTCATATTTGATCTGAGCTTGGCTTTCACAAACATCCATGATGTACTTGTAAGCATTTGTTAAAACAAGGGCATCTGCTGTGTAATTGTCAATACATGATAGCAGAGTACCCAAAAACGCAGGACAACGACAGCGACATTTGTAAGCTAGGTCAGGAGGTCGACAATCAAATGGGAAGTTTGTTATGTTGTTGACTATGTATAGACATGTGCCACCCTCGGCGCTTGTTATTCCTCTTGATTGAACGACACCCGTTACCAGCAGTAGGAGTGTTAAAACAGATAGGGTTGTAAATTTCATTTAAAATTGAAGCAAAGATGATATTGATTTGTTTCCAATGGAAAGAGCAAAAAAACAAAAACTGCGTAATAGGACTGTTTGTGAAAAAAGGATGCATCGATGGATGAGGAACATGAACATCCCCTTTTTTAAATTGAGAAGGTTTAGATTTAGTGCGAGGCGGTGCATACCGAACTTTGCTCAATATAATCTATATGGTTTTTTCTTTTTTATTTTTTCTTTTTTCGATATGTACATACAAAGTTAGCTAGGCGAAGCAATGAGGAACAAAATTAAAGGGGGAACCATAAAGTACCAGTACTTCTGAATAAAGGACTTTTCAACATCTGGTGTTTCGTTGGTGGCCTTACCGTCTGTTCCCATCACAATACGTTCATTTATCTTCAACAATGGACTCGACACCTTTATCAACGGTTGGAACTTGACAGATAACGATTTGACCTTTGGGTTTGAGATCAACGAAAGCGACTCCACGTAGACGTCTGGAGAGGATGGGGAAGACAAATCGTTGGAAAACTCAACTAACAAAGTCTTTTGAGCCAAAGGGAATTGCAAATCGAGGTAATTAAAACAGGAAACCAATTCATCAGATCCACTACCATCGTATAACGAAACACAGTACTTTCCGGTTACGTGCTGTTTCTGGTCTTTGTTGGAATAATCATCGATGGCTGATATGGACCATCTTTCGAACTCACGGTTGTATTCCAATGTGGCTATAGGGAAGCGAGCTGTCTTTGATGATGCTATCAATTGGAATGATTGATCCGTCGACAACGTTAAACCGGATACCACAGAAATAGATATGAGTAAAAAACCAACTAAGTAATTAACAATCATTGCTGTTTGGTGTGATGAATGTGCAATTGGCAAGTTATATTTGCAAAACAAAAGATGGGACTTGCCGGTACTTGACAGGAGCTGCCATAAGTAGAATGAATGCCCTTTGAAGTTTTCTTGTCTCAACTACGCATGCAACTTCGCAGTCATTAGATAATACATTAGCCATCTGGCACAGAGGTGGTGAACTGGCCATGGCGCTATTTTTTTTATTCCAGGCGTTCAGAGAAAATCGCAGCATATGAGCCTCATATCCACAGAGCCACTCAGTTGGGGCGGCTCAAACCACGGCCCTAAGGCTAAGAGGCGGCTTTCTCCCCCACCTCCACCCTCTTTCTTTTGCTTCCAAGTTCCAACACTTCATCTTCCCCTTCGACTTGACTTCGAGAATTCTATTTAATTAATTGCCATTACCAATGGGAATAAAATCATTAGTTACCAAATTGCAATCTAAAACCAGTAATCCACTTCTGAAGAGACTTAAACTATAGTCGAAATCTCGACTGTTTTACCTTCTTTTCAATCCAACACTTTCTTTTTTTTATTCCTTATTGTTCTTTAACAGTTAAAAAAGTTTAAGCCTTATGTTAAATCAGCCCATTCCATGTATGTTTTTCGAGAGGTTGTAGTTTTTCCAATACGACCAATAAGCATTTTTGAAACTCACAACTCAAATTTGTACCTATATATATGGTTCGATAATAACACTCACAATTAAACTGCTGAAGATGAAAATATGGTCAATAGTATTAAATCCAACATACCCAGGTCTGTATTATCAAATCTGGACCGTTTTGGAATTTACATTTTTTAGTTCCTTCTTTAGAAGTTTTAAATATGGCGTCATTTATTATAAAAGGGAGCACGCTCTCCACAAGGTTAACTGAAGTTGCAAAAGAAAATACAGTAAAACAACTGTTCTCTATAAAAAGACTTGTTTGAAAGTTTCCAAAATTATTTATTATATATATATATATATATTCTGATTTGTCTATCCCGTAACATTATTTATCTTAGTTTGAAAACAGAATGCTATTAATTGATGTGTGAGTTATCGTATTTTTTTTTGTTTCGTTCATAGTTAAGCGACGCCTATGAGAGACTTAAGCTGTGTAAGGATCGTTGATATGTTACCCAATTTTGCGACACACCAGTGTGACGAATGCCTGCGTTATAACTCTCTTTCTCTCGATGACTCAAATCATTTATCAAACCAAAAAAGTGGTAAACCATAGCCAGAAGAACTAAGAGCAATATCATTAAAAAACGCAACAGCAAAAAAACAAAGATCAGATTCGCTAGGAATATCGATCAACCTATCCGAAAAGAGTACCCAACAGCTCATCCTGGACTGAAACAGTTGTATGCAGAAGAGGTTACAAAGATCTTGATCCAGCATCGTGATTATAACTTCAAGAGAGACATATCATTTGAAGTGTCAGATAGTTTCCATTGTCCACATTGCTATGGTTTCTAATAAGGAGAATCCAGCTTATAAACATTCCTGTTTCTTTGCGAATTTGACGATTTGAAAATATCATCATTTCAGGGAATAACGACTCATAATAGACAGACTTACATTGATCAACATTCCTATCACAACATTAAAAATCGCACTGCTTATATTTTATCGAGCCGAATAACAGTCTATGATGACGAGAGTGGAAACAATTCCGATGTAACTCAAGGTCAGTTTGACGCTAACGTTGATGTTAAGAGCAGAGTAACACTTCTTCTGAAAGCCAAGAACAGGGTAATGAGGTAGCTGAAACTGAACAACAGAATACCATTACTGATGAAAGCCAAGAAGATACCATTGTTCCTGTTGAAGAGACCCATGATATTGATGAAAATGAAGATATCTCGTACAGCATTGACGATATTCCAAGATTGAACGACTACATAAATGGTTTGCAAGACTATGCTGATAGTGAATGTACCATATCTGTGGAGCCTAACGCTGCCATTAAAAAGAACAAGGACAAAGCTTTATGATGACAGTAGTTCACATCTGATCTTGAGTTCATTTTCAATTGTTATTGGACCAGATGAAATATAACCAATGCAATCTGTAATCTTGGGTATGTTAGTCGATACAAATCTGCCTATTATGAAGTGTGATAATTTGAAATCGTTAAAATCCGCAAATGAAGGATGATGCTTATAAGCCGTATTCTCCATATAGGAAGCCATGTGAACGATGGAAGCCATCTGACACATTAAATCATATTTCTTGGCCCTTGCGTTTGCTAATGAGACTACTCTTTCTTCTTCTGGCCATGGTTTGAAGTTTCATTAAATGATTTGGGAGTACAATAGGAATTGTAAGGGGCAATAAAGGTTAGATGACGAACACGAAATGGTAACACCAAAATACAAATTAATTTTGAAAAATTTGGCTGTCATTTTGGTGAATTACTAATTTTTGGATCTGTTACATAATCTTTGGGTAATCAACATTGAACGTCTTAAAGTCAACGAAAAGTTTTCTTGGAAAATAGAACGTGGATAAAATGCAAAGATGCACCGATGCGCCTTGGGCCCTTGACTCTTGAGCGACGCCCACTCGGCGACTCGCCCGATCGACTCAGGCACGCAACTGAGATTTCTTTGTTTTGGTTTTTCTTTTCGTTCCATTTCGATTTCGATTTCGATTTCGATTATTTATTATTAATTTAATATATATTATAATATCATTTACTGCATGTGTACATTATGCTAGGTAACAACTTATAAATTCTTGTTGAAACTTTCGAATTTAGGCTTATCACCAAAAAAGCATAGGACATGTAGCTTTTGGATTTTGATTCCGGCTAATTGAATCGGTTTCGTATTGGAAGGATCCCCCACCAGCCAGCAGCTTCCAACAGGTGGCACAAGCAGCAACTGAACGACGCCCCCTTTGTATTGCCTCAAGACAAAGGGAATTAAGATAAAAAGGATTTCCGTACATGCTTATAGACTAGCGTGTTGGGAGCTATCTCGACTTAAAAGGTAGTACTTAAGTTGAAACCCCAAAACATGCAGTTCAATTAATGTTACAACAGGCACTAGCTTTCTGCCCCCATAAAAATTGCGGTAACTATAAATCTGATATATAGGCCAGCTAACAATTATATATATATATATATATATAAGGTACTGCATGTATATCTGGATTACTGTACCAAAGTTTGAAATTGAAAGCTATATATATATAATCAATATAACATAACCTATATATATATAGGGCATTAAGCATGTACAGGGCTGGAATCTAGGCTCAAAGGACAAATTGGTTGTGGACAACCGTGGTGGCACCGTGGCGGCCGCGGGCACAAAGTTAAAAGCGAATGCTTACGTGATAAATCCAACAAAACCACCGCAAAAAAAGGTGGAACTGCAGAATGTTTGGCGGAGAGCTTGCGCTCACTGTCCGGTGGTTATTTTCAAATAGGGAAATTTCAAACGATCGCCAGAACAGACAACTGACAAGGCGCCGCATAATCATTTAATAGCGGCTGTATGGAGTGGACACGCACTGCCCGAAATTTTATTTAATAAAAGGTACGTTTTTTTTTGCTATATAATATCAACGGGCTGCGAAACACTGCAAAGTCTTGCGGCGTCCCCCATGCGTGTCGCGGCAGTGGTAGCCCGCACTATTTTGGAATATTTGATATTATGTGCACCTGGCTATATTATAAATTATAAATTAATATATAAGTCAAAGCTCAAAGCTCGACTTTCAAATGCGGTGCTCCCACACTATGAACGATTCATGATAACCACATGTGTATAATTTGTAAACACAATTGATTTTCACTACAAGTATTAAAAACAAAACAAACTGGCAAACAAAAACCCTTTGGGTTACCATCTCTCAATATGCTCAAAAAGCCATAAATCACAAAAGCATGGATTGTTTATATAGTGAATTAAGCATGTATACAATTGAAGCTATAGCTGGGTTTTTAGGACTGTCTTTCCGAGCGCATCATGGGTAACTCTATATCGATCAAAAGCTCCCAATTTCCAACTAACATGGCACATATTCCAACCAAAAGACACACACACATATATATATATATAATATATTATATTATATAATATAGGCTTAAAAGTGGGGTTTTTGCAATATCACCGAATCCATGCCTACGGCATCTATAGTATATATATATATATATATACATATATATATATATCGAATGCAATGAACAACCAGTTAACCGAGACCTGGTTTTACCCTCGGTCCTTAACGATTCCAACTCATCATGGTGCGATGTTGATCTTGTGGTACCATTGGCTGGTTGGCTGATAATATGCCATATAGCAATCTTGTATTATAAGGGATTCGTTACTCGTGACCTGGAGAGAATGGTAGCTACTGGACATCAAGAAATTGTAAACATCGATCGAACTTGGATTAAAATTACAAAACTGAATAGGGGTGGTAGAAGGTTCGAAACACAAAGTATATATATGTACCAGTAGATTATGATAACATATATATACAAACGAGAGAAAGAAACGGAGTACATTAAAAACAAAAGTACAAAAAATCTAAACAAACAAATTCAAATAAAAATCAAAAAGACCTTGCCTCTGAACGGACTGACTGGAACTTAAAACAAGGCTTAATTATTCATAAGTTCAGTCAATTCCCTTCTCAGAAATAGTCAGAGCGTAAGAAATAAAAAGCACACAACAAAAGTGGTGGAAATCGAAAATCCAATAAAGGAATAGCGTACAATAAAAAAAAGAAAGAAAGAAAAAAAAAAACAAATCAGGTAACTTTCAAAGTAACCTTTTGACGACTTCTTTTCGTGTAGTAATTCATACAAGAATCGATACAATTGACTAGATCCATGTTACCTCTCAAAGGTTTGTATAGTCCAGTTCTAAGATCTTTAAAACTCAATGAAAACTCGTCCAATAGGTTGATCTCTGAAGATATAGTCAACTTCAAGTAATACAAGTTGATATCGGAAGTGGATCTGATCATGAACATATCATCCTTGTAAATGATCTTAAATTTGACGTACTGTTTGGTGTTACTCACATCCGAAACTGAATTATCAACAGTGGAATTGGCAGAAGAAGTGGTTGATGACGTGGAGAAGTTTCTCTTCGTCAAAGAATTAACATGGGTGGCGCTGTTGTTATTGGCATTGATATTATTCACCGAAGTCGATGATAGTGAGCGGAAATATGGGAAGCTTCCACTTTGTAAACTGACTGGACTATCAGGGTAATCCATGTCGTTCGACTTTGTCTGGTTGAAGCTTGTTGGCTTTTCGAAAACAGGCAACTTCTTTGGATTCATTAATGGAGACAAAATCGACGATGCGGATGACGACGGGTTTGAGGCAAAGGCAAACAAAGGTTTCGTTGGCATATCGTCGTCCAACTTCACTACACTGCCGTCGCTGTCTATAGTGATAGTGTTGGTTTCGATCGAAGTTTCGTTGGAACCTATGCTTGATCTTGGAGTGTTGGTGCCGTTAGAATCGCTATGACGGTGAGGATGTTGGTTGCTACCGTTGTGCAAGAAAGAAGGCATTCTTTTTGGGTTAAAGATGTCGTTTGTATTGGAAGCTATGTTCTTAAACAACTCAAGATCCGAATCTCCGACTTTTAACCATTCTAGCAACTCCCTCAGTTGGTTGGAATTATCTGACGATTTGATGATGTCAACGGTCTTGTTCAAGTACTGGTTTAATTCAAAGCATCTCTTGTACAGGGTTTCGTGGTTTGAACTGTCAGTTAACGATATTATACTTGGTAATCTAGGCAAAGAATGCTCAGGATTTGAAGATCTCAGATCTAGCAAGCTAATTTGCAACTCGTAAAAATCTTGGTAGTATCTGCAAAGGTGAACATCCAGTTGCGAATCGAATCTCTTTAAAACGATGTGATACCAGTACCTGGAGTTGCTATTCTGAACTGACGAAACGTTGACAGAAAGGTATGGGAAAGAACCATCAATTTTGATATCATCAGTAGTAAGAGCAGATTTATTAGCACCATGGTCAGCATTATTATTAGTATCATCATGTTGATGGAAACTTTCGGAGGAGCTAGTAGCAGTTGGTGTAGATGGAGGAGAAATCAGTGATAAATTAATGTGATCCAACCTTTTCACGTAATCTTTAGGGACCCATCCCAGGTTTCCAACTTTGTGTATCGATTGGACCAAGATCCAGCCATTCACTGGTTCTTTGGAGATCAGTTTTAGCGGCTCACCTTGATGAATGGTGAGTTCATTTGAAGACTGGCTTTTGAAAGACGAGATGCAAATTAGGATATTTTTAGAGTCATTGTTGTTGTCATCAGAAGAAGATGAGGATGAAAATGAAGCTGTGGATGTTGATGTTGATGAAGAACGGGAAGAATTTGACTGTTGCTGGTCGTCATTCCCGATGGATTTGTTTGATTCGGAAGATTGAGATTCGCTGAATTTGTAGTTGTGATGAACGTCGAAAGGGTTTGAGATTGTAAATTTAGTGTTTAAACCTTGGGAGGATTTTTTGAACTGGAGTTTGGGAAAGGAAGGTTTTCTGGACATTGGTTGAAGTAGCGAATGAATCAATTGGTATGTGTAGGTTTGTTGTATGAATGAATGGATTAATTAACAAAGGAATGTAAGTGTTCTACAACGAGTGAACGAGACGGACTATAAAGACAAATCAAAGAGGGAGCATAAATTTGTATGGCCGATATGTATATATGTATATATCTATATATATATATATATATAGATTATAGAGTACAGATGGACAAGGGAATCAAAAAAAACGGAGTGAAGATGAGGTCGAAGAGGCTTCCCATTTATATAAGGTGGATCAAGATAGAATTATATATAATATATATATATATATTATGAAAAGTGGTCCGTGCCACAGAGACTGGATCATCCAAGCGATATAATATCCCTAAAAGATTGCGTGGAAAGGGAAGGATCGAAATTAAAATACCATGTCGAAATTGAGATACAATCGATGGATACCAGACTAAAAAAAGGAAAAGGCCACTAAAAAACGGAACAACAATTAAATGCAGTGCAACAATCCCAGTGCGGTGAACACATCTTGCAGCCCATGCACAACTGCCCAACAACGACGGCGGCGGCTGCAGGCTGGGCAGATCGCATGTCCACAAACGGCAACCTGCTGGCAACGTGGCGGGTGTACGGGTGTACCTCAACAAGAATATCCACCAATAAATTTACGCGGATACACAACTCCATGCCCACTGCTCGTTCAGTTGGAATGTGCGCCGCGCACGTATCCGCTGTAGGTGCATGCACATATTGCCCTGCAATATTGCTGACAATGATGCTCTCCTTACTGTTGCGGGTATATGCAAGGACGGTCCTGTCGATCGATACTCTCTCTCTCTCCCACGCAGCTGGTCTACACATGATAAATTTTCTTGCGCTGTGTGAAGTTTGAACCGTCGAGGTGCACCGTGCCACTCTCACGTTAGGCCTTTGTTTTCTTTTTGTTTTTTCTTTTGCGGATTCTCGGGAATAAAGCTCTGGCCTCTATCGAGATTATAATATAATTTTATAAAAATTGGCATTATCGATACTTGTGACAAACATTAATTTAAGATACAAGATTTATTCCAATCCATATATATATATATATTATTGTATATATCAATCTCAACAAGATTGATGGAATTTGTCGATCGGCAAATTTCTATTGATGATTGAGATATAAGCATGCATGTATGTTATAATTTATATGTTATATTTTGCCTCTTGAATTGTTTAGCCCTTTCAGTTCGCATACCACCCAGCTGCTGGCCGTTTCTAGGTCTGACGATCTTCTTCCATTCCCCGTAAGATCACTATTTCAAATCAAATTGTTGTTCAACAAATAGAGAATCAAGATAGAATTGTTGTTACCTATTCATTATATATATATATATTATGTCCATTAATGTCCAATTTCTTTTGAAATCTGGCTCATATAATACGTAAGCTATATTGTATATGATCGGTCCATATAAGAATTCTTATTTTACCAGGCGGACGATCTATTGGCACAATTTTTGTATGGAAACAAAGATTATTAGTATGTTCTGCGTACGTCAGTCACAGTATATTACGTATATGTCCACCCAGGCTGGCTCCAGTATACATTCACGTTTAACCTACTTCAAAGCCCTCCATCCAACCTTCTACATAAGCCTCTGATACGTGTCTCGACTTTTAAAGGTATTGACTTCAATCTTTCAATCATTATATATATATATATATATATATAACTTCCCATATCTGCCCAACAGTCTATATCGATCTCTATCTCAATCCATGAATACGGCACGCTATTTGTCCCCTGTATTCTCACCGTTTGTCCCATCGAACGATTTTTTTTTTATAAATATCTATCTGAAACAGCAAATTACTATAGTTTTAAGTCCTGGATACACAGCACTACAAATTCAAATAGAGAATGGAACAATCGGTCATTTGAGTGACGACTCAGAGATGCGGTGTATGTAGACCACCCAACCATGTGGGCCAAGTTGCCGTTCGTAGGAAATGGGAATCAAGACAAATTGAGTATTGGCAAGGCACAAGGGGAAGGGAGAAAAAAACAACCTTAATTTCGATCAATCGAATATATATATATATATAGATCGTAGAAATTAAATCAAAAGATAAATTTTATATTTCAATAACTTGTAAATTGCAATATCTTGAAAAATCTTCCAGGCGGTGTATATTATAATAATAAATTTTCAAAATGGCAAAAATTATACTTTTAATTTTTTTTATATATAATATTTTTTATCGTCGATCACAAAGTTGTTCACTGGCGCCATCGGACGGCCCAATTGCGTGGACGGTGGTTGACTCAATTGTTCGGGCGCCCAGCAACTGTGTGTACGGTACGGTATATAAGTGGTGGGGCGCGCGCAAGCTGGAGCGGAGTCATTACCCATTTTAGCGCATATTATTAAGAGGCTCGTATTCAATTAACGTAGCATCAGCCATTATTTGCGGTGAATACCCCAAATGTGCTACACCAACACGGGTACGGAAAAACATATATATATATATATATATATATAGATCCTTTTGTTTCATCATATAAAGGTTTTTACGATAGAGGTACCTAAAAACCGTTTTACTTCATAATCTAATCTAAAACGTTTAATTTCACTACATTCCACACCCCCACATAGGCATTACCAATGTGTAGTTTGATCGAGACCGATTATCAGGGTGCAAAGCCACCTTCCCCTCCCCCCTCCCTTGTCATTTTAACAGACCCGTATATATAAAATCAGGGAGCATAGCTTCATCCTATTCAATTACAGTGACGTTGCCATCCAAAAACCTTTTAGTGCTAACCAATACCAAGAATAGCATCCCATTTTCACTCTTCCTGGGCTATATCTCACGGCTCAATGTGCAAAAAAGGTCTTATAATCATAAGGAAGTAAGTAAGGCATTTCCACCAGAGATGAACGACATGCTTGACAAAAACAATCTTTTATTTTGTTCAAAAACCCCACCAAAAGGATTATTTGAGAGACAATCTGGATAGTGTATGCAAGTCAAGCAATGCATGCCACACGTTTGCTCATCATCAATTGAATTGGCCAAAATAACAGGACTATCACTGTTCAATAATAGGATTGCAATTATACCAAAAGTTTTACTAAGAACTTCCAATGCACTTTGGAATCGGCTCTTTTTGAACCTTATAAAGAAGATCCAATTGAAATGTTCATGCAGTAACAGTCAATCACAAGTTCGAACAACCAATTTTCTTCTTTGACGATTGACAAATCAGCAAAAAGTTCTGGATGAATTAAAACCCTCCAATAATGTATTACGTGTTGTACAAGTTTTTTTCATATAGCTAATGGTTGTGTTTGTAAAAGCAACAAACTCCAAACAACGGAAACGACATCTGAATGAGGTATCCGTAAATGTGCACAAAACAAACGTTAGAAGGCCAAAAAGAAGGGAGACTTGATGACGATAACCTATTACACAATTTGGATGATATTTTTTTTTTTTGATAACACGGATCTGAAGTAGTAGTGCTTTGGTAGCGTGATGAAATCTAATGTCAAAACCACAATCACCCACTCTTCTTCAAATGAACAGGGTCTTTTACATTTAAAAGTCACAGTAATCCTTAATCTAAGAAGGGGTTGTTATTTTGTGGTAGCAACGGTGTAACTCTGTTGTCCATCTTTATCAATCAATATATAGTTTGACGATGTCGATCAACTAAAGCTGATGCCATTGAGTATGACTGCTATCACATGAAAGGGTACGGTTTCATTTATTAAACTGTATGTCCAGTCAAATTTGGGTCTGTAGGTGAGCCAGTCATAGTGAAACTGAAACCAAGCTTCTTCCTCGTGGCATCCTTAAGATTTGAATAAGATGACCCTT